>CATIWR010077907.1:0-31941 GCA_949677035.1 Omphalea diandra | reverse complement strand
TCGTGTTGCATCATTCATTACTCTTCTTACTTTGCCCATATCAGTGTTGAGAGAATTCTTAAAACTGATTGCATGGAAGAAAGGATTGACTCAGGTGCAAGGTGGAGAAATAGCTCCTGGACAAAAACCTCGCATTGAACTATGCCTTGAAAATCATACTGGGTTAAATGACAATGACAACTCGGAGAATTCATCTGCAGCTAAAAGTAATATTCATTATGATCGACCCCATAATTCTGTCGATTTTGCGCTCACTGTTGTCCTTGATCCTGCTCATATTCCTTATGTTAATGCTGCTGGTGGTGCTGCTTGGTTGCTCTACTGTGTGTTAGTGAGGTTGAGATATTCATTCGGTGAGAACACTAATGTAACTTTCCTTGGCATGGAAGGAAGCCATGGAGGCCGAGCTTGTTGGTTGCGTGCTGATGATTGGGAAAAATGTAAACGGAGGGTGATTCAAACTGTGGAAATAAATGGATGTTCAATAGGTGATGTCACTCAAGGAAGGTTGAGAATGGTTGCAGATAGCGTGCAAAGAACACTACACTTATGCCTTCAAGGGTTGAGAGATGGTGTTGGAATCACCGCAAGTTCTGGGGCAACTTGATTGTATAGTTCTCGACTGGCATTCCCCCTCCTTTTTTGGTCTATTTGTAGATTTCTCCTGGTGGCTTGTCCATTTCTAGGATTGACAATTTTGTTTCGAGAGAAGCTTGCAGTCCTGGATGTGATAGAAATTGATGAGAAGATATCTTGAGACGGCTTGTGCAGTGATCAACAATGGATCCTGGGCTTTTCTTCTATCTGTATTACTAATCTAATCCTTTGATGAGTAGGCTGTACAATAATTTTGAAGATAGGGGTATTGTATTGTAGCTGTGGTTTTCCTTTGTACAGAAATCACCACTTGGTGATTTGTAAAACAATTCCAAAAGGAAAAAAAAAAAAAAAAAAAGGAAGATTCCCGATATTGTTTTGGAGGGGTATTTTCCTCTCAAGTCACTGCTTTCTCGTCTTTGAACTTTTCTATGAAACAATTTCTCTTATGAGTCAGAATGTTTTTGTCAGTATTGACTCTCGCGACACAACACCATTATACAGAGTATGATTGCTCGTTTTAATCCTCTCATCTGGCAGATAATATAAATAAATTTCAAAGAGGAAACAGGAAAGAAGTGAAACTCATCATTCTATGATATCAAAATCATATCAGAATCAGTACCATAACGCAGGGTATGTCGCATTTGCGATCACTTGAGTGTGGTAGTTCCTGCTGGACTTGTAACGTTTTGAGTTGAGCATCCTCTTTTATTGCTTTTTGGGAACTTTTTTTTTCCCCCGACTATCAGATTATTCTGTTGTATTACTCATTTCAGATCTAAAAAGAGGCAATGTAACATCTGAATTAAGACCACAATGATTGTTGATACTAGGAATCCTCAAGAGCTAAAATACAATGTATATGTTTTGTTACCAGATTTAATCTTCTTATCTAGCAGAAAGTGGAACACATATCTCCAAGACTCTTAATCCGACAATGTCCTCACTTTCCTTACCCACATGCATACATTATATGATACATCAAATAACCACATTCCTTGCTGGTCACTGGTTTTATTGGCAAAGCAATGAGATGGAAATGGCTCCCATTTTGTTGCATGAGAAAAGATTACTCTTCCGGAGCCCCCTGCTGATTTCTCCAAACCTACTTATGTCACAGTCAGCAGCCATGTCTGGGTTCAGAAATTTATCCTGATTCCCTCTCAAAACTCGCATTGTCAAACAAGATTCTGTCTCTTAGAATCGACTAGCCTGAGTGTTAGTGCTGTTTCACATGGAAAGTCTCCCTTCTTGGCCATTAAAGTTCTGATTTGAATATTTGCTAGCACCATAACATCTGAACACACAGCGACTTTGCCCAAGCCAATGACTAACTTGAGCACGGAGAATGATAACTAAATCATTTGTTGGCCCACAGATTTCATAACGCTGCTAACGAACCACAACTGGTCTGTACTTTCCATATACTTCAAATCATCCAAGTCCTCACTGGCTCTCCAGAAGAACAGTCTTGAAGGTACCTAAAACAGTGTATTTTAGGATAACACATGAAACTGGATGATACCTTGTAGAAAATTTCTGTAAAATGTCGACACAATTAACATTGTTCGAGAAATGTTCAAAGAGAAAACCTCTGTCAACAAGTGTCCTATAATGGATGCACTAACTCCAAAGGAAGATCAGCTCCTAACTTCAGTTCACTTGTCAAACAGTTCAAAATGGACTGTACCTCTATCAATCTTGAGTGCTTTTTATCTGCAGCCACAAAATTGTGAACAATTCCATCAATAACCACATTACTCCAACCAGCAGTCTTCTTCACTCCTCTGCTTTCCATGGTCTCTCTAATTTTATCAGAATAACTCCACCTCTCTTTCGCAGCATGTATGTTTGATAATAACATATATCCACCCTCTTCCTCAGGCTCTAACTACAGCAATTCTGTCAAAGCTAACTCAGCCAATTCCAAGTCTCCCTTGGCTTGACGAGCATTTAACATTGACCCCCAGATAGATCAACTCGGTTTCATGGGCATCTTTTCAATGACATCTTTTGCCTCATTCAACCTACCTGATCGTGCTAAAAGATCCACCAAACATCCATAGTGCTCAGCTCTCAGGTTAAGTGCCATACACTTTCATACAATTGAATATTTTAAGCCCTTCATCTACAAGCCCACTATGACTAAAAGCTGTAAGAACAGAAACAAAAGTCACCTCATTTGGAATTTCACTTTCTTGCATCTCAGAGAACAGTTCTAATGCTTTGCTTCTGCAGCCATGGAAAGCAAATCCTGTTATCATTGTTGTCCAAACTATGACATCCTTTCCAGTAATTTCCTTGAAAACTAAGAAAGCCTTTTTGATACTGCCACATTTGCAATACATGTCAATCGATGCTGAACCCAAAGGAGCATCTATTTCAATTTGCGTTCTAATTACCCAGCCATGTGCGCTCCTTCGGTCATTCAAAGCTCCAATTTTTGCAATGGCTGAGACCAAAGCAGCCCTTGTGACATTGTCAGGTGTAACCTTCTCCACCACCAGCTCACTGAACAAGTTTCTTACCATTGTAAAATCACCTCGGAAGGCATATCCTATTAAAGAATTCCAAGTTACAACATCCTTGCTAGGCATTTGGTCAAAAAATGTCCGAGCAAGTTCCAAGTCACCTGTCTTGGCAAATCCTGCAATCATGGTATTCCATGCAACATCCTTCTCTGACAACGCAAAATATGTCTTCTGGGCCATGACAAATTCCTGGTCCTTTACGTACATATCCAAGACGGCATTACACAACAATATCATGTTTGATGAAGTAATGGATTTCCTCCTTTCTATCCGTGCATGAAGAGCCTTCCCAAATTGTGCCTCTTCCAATTGCCCAAAGAAACAAGAAGACCTGACATAGTAAACTCATCAGGCTCAAGGTCTAAAGCTATCGTTTGACAAAGCAGTTGTACAGCTTCTAAACTGCAACCTTTCTTAGCATAACCAGCAATCATTACATCTGGTGTGGTGTAGGCATCTGTTCAAATACTTGATGTGCAAGCCAGAATAGTCTATTTTCTAAGTAAATCTTAATAAGGTAGTTTTTCAGATATCTATAGGTTGACAAACTGCAAATAATGGCATGGCAATGAATTTTCTTCACTTCAGATATGAGTTCAGCAGCATAAAGTAGGTTAAGCAGTGTATGTTTATCTGGTCAATGCCAGAGCTTAGCATAGAACTATATATTACAAAAGATTGAGCAGTGACCAAAGATAAAGCAGAATTCTTGATGTTGTAAATGTGCAGGGTGGGACTAGGAGTATAGTGATTAAATAGAATCAAGGCCATATCTAAGTTCTCAGGGTGTGAAATCGCTGAGAAATAAATGAATCTGCTCATGGGAAATGTTTGACCGATCAAATTGCTCCTCATCATCTGCCCCAAGGTCCGTTTGAACTGATCCCTGGTATTGCTTTTCTCAAGCAAAAGAAGGGATGGATGATTAAGTTCAAGGGATAAAGTAGGATCCCAGTTACTCTTCTTATTCCTTGTGGTCGTACTAAGAAATTCAATGTCTCGTCCATAACAGTACATGGATATAAATGCAACAGAAGCTCATAAACTTCGTTTAAGAAACAACTGCAGTACTGATTTTCAGGAATAGGATACTTCCATATTATAAATCACAAAGCTGAGCCGGAACAGTGATGGATTATACATCCATTGCCAATAAGTGTAGCAATTCAATGATTCATGGAGAGTCAAATAGTAGACTCTGGAATCAGCAGCGAAAATAAATCAAAGAATGTGTTGCATTAAGCAAAAATCCCACAAGTAAAAGAATTTAAATAATCACCGACCTTAAAAATAAAAATAAGGAGAACAAACGATTTCCTTTATCACATGACATTTCATGAGAGAACAACATGAGTCTTCAACTAGAGGAACTTGCATATTTGTTTCTACAGATTTGTTATCCCTCTGCAAACAGCAGAAAATCTTTGTTCCAGGTTAAAGTGAAAAATCTAAACAAAAATAAATGTACTAAGTAAAAAATAAAAAATAAAAAATAAAAAGGAAAGCTCATCAACTATAAAATGGACAATCAAACAGATATAATAATTAACAACAGCAAGCAAGCAGTACTTATCTTCCATGCAGAGGCAGAACTATATTGGGGCTAGGGTGGGCTGTAGCACAGGGTAATTTAGGGGAAAAAAATTAATTAGTTTTATTACTTAACTAGATGCTCTCATATACTTCTGAAAAATGAAATTAAGAAGATGCAATTTTATGAAAGACCATTGGATTTTCATAAACATAAAACCCATAAATATAATTTTTTCAGCTCTTACTTACACCCGATACATATACTGTTACTTTAGTCTTGCATTGTTAGAATTGTACTAGAAATTTATTGCATTGTTAGAATTGTAAGAGAAATTTTACTTATATGCATAATTAGTCTTTTTTTAATTATTACTGAGAATATATTTATAGTCTAGCCCAGGATAACTAAAATTCCTGGTTACGCTATTGCATCCATGCCGTATGAAATTCATTCTTTTTGCGAACTCACTAGTTTAGGATAGCAGATCATTGATCTGAACATATCTACAATTCCAACAAAAAGTTCTCAAATCCCGAAGGGGCTAAAAAATGTTACAGAATAAGATACAAATTGAAAAAAAAAAAAAAAGTAAAAATCACAAGTACTATATATAGGCTAAGAAGCATCAAAATTTCAAACTGAAAACTTAAACCGAACTTTAAAATAGAACCCACTTCTCCAAACTTTCATTTCTTAGCAGAAATTTTACTCAATCTTCCAAAACAAGCATGTACCTACAACACTGAAAAAAAGTCGTTCTTTTTCTTCTGCTAAAGTCACATTTAATGGTAATAGAGACGTGTACTGATGACCCAACAAAAGAAAATATAAATTCAATTTCAACAACAATAAAGACAAGCATACCAACTTAAGCATAGAATTCATTCTAACCGAATATCATATAACTAAGTAATAAAAAAAAAACTTATGTAATCTTACTTACCAATCATGAACTGAAAAACAATTAGCCCATTGCTAAAGGGTAAGTCAAAGATCAAAATTTTGAAACCCCCGATCGAAGGATTCGGAGATGAGAAAAACCCTATCTCAGATAGTGTAGGATCCGATTCTCTGGTTTCAGGTAGATATTTTGTCGTGGGCCAAATCAGGTCAAATTCAAGCCGTAGAATGATGGTTTAGACTTCATAGTCGCGGCTCACTTCAGCCCGAAAGTTTAAAAAGCGTTCGGGAATTAAACATTCAAATGTAAAAAAAAATATTTGATAAATATTAGTGATTAGTATTTTAATTTAAAAATTAATGTTCATGATTTAAAAAAATAATTAAATACTGAAAGCTGATTTTTATAATTTTTTTATCATTTTATAATACAATTATATATTCAATCTTTAAATTATCAAATATTTTATATTTATTAATCGTTCGTAGATAATCGCTAATTACTCACTATCAACAACTATCGCTCAATCAAATAGCCTCTTATTTATGAAGTGGGGTTGTTTCTATTATTTATATTTTCTATTTTTATTTTTTAATTTTAAAATTTAAAATATTTATTTTTAAAATAAATTGAGAAATTTTTAAAAATTATTTTTTTATTTTTTAAGTTATGAAAATATATTTTTTATCCTAAAATAAAATAATGAAATATAATTATTTAATTAATATATTTCATTTTGAAAACTGACCAACAAAAGCCAAAAACTAGATAAAAAAAATTTGATACTAAATAGCCCTATAGTCTTAAATGTGTATTCGTAAATTTCTTTAATATGATATTTATATTGTCATGTTAATTTTTAAAAATATATGTCATATTTTCGTACCGTGGCAACGTCACCTTATTTGTTTGGAACATAATTGTGTAGTTTATTATTATTATTATTATTATTATTATCGTGTAGTTTGTTTGTTGGTATGGAATATTAAAATATAGTATGAGAATTTTATTAGAAAAGAATTAGTGATTATAATGAAAACACATGGAATATGTAATGTAAATGAAACTTAAATTAATTTTCATTTTATTTAATAGTTTTAAAGAAATATGAAGTTTAATAATTTAAATTTCTTAAACTTTTTATATTTTATTGTTTAATCTTAAAAAATTAAAAAATAAAATTTTTTATTCACGATTCCAAAAAAAAAAAGAGAGAAAAGGTTAAAAAAGATTGCAATATACTTCTATCCCAAAAAAGCATATAAATCACATAGAAGGTCAAATAGTAACTAGTAATCTACTTTTAGGTTTTTTTTTTTTTTAAAACTCTTCCAGTTAATTTGCCAATAATCAACCAAGCAAAAAGAGGTCAATTTGATTATCCAAATTAAGTTCTTAAGTGTTTGACTCCTAAAGTTTCTAAATCCACTGTCTTAACTTGGCCAAAATCGATCAATGGATGTGAGGGGACCACTAGTAAGTTACTAGTTACACATGATCACTTCTCTGTCAAAATGGGAAGCTAAGGCCAAATTAAATTGCCCTGTTGTTGCCTACCTCAACTTCACAACTCACTTGTGGAAGACCTAACTCCCTATAACAATCTAACATAATTATTTTTGTCAAAACATGAAGCTTCCAACATAGCTTTAAGAAAATACAACCTACTATTATCTCTTTCAACTTGCATACAAACTTCTCCAAACAGATAACACACATTACCCATCAATCCCTTTTGGATGACCCTACATTCCCACTATCCAAAAGAGAAAGATATAGACTTCACAGCGCTAATATTTTGGTCATTGTCCACTAAACCCACCACAGATATGAAAATTAGGAATACATCAATTGAGATTTTGAATATCTTCGCTTGCTTTGACCATAGCATATATAACATCAAGTGCTCGTGATGATTATTTTTCCTTGCTTGACATGAAAATGATTCCTTTGACAAAACTGGATAAAAGAGAATGAGCAGTTGCACCGACTGCTTTTTTTTTTTTTTTCCTTCTGCTTTTATAATGGGTTAGAAACTTCAACTGAGTGTTGATGTAGAAAAGAGGACTACTGCAAGACTTGGGACCCAGATGCCAGCTGGGAGCGATCAATAAGCACGTGAACGTGCTTGGTTGTTGTATAGGTTTATAATGGGGTATTTGATTCAGGCTTGACAATCGAGGGTGCGTCTGGCGGCTGCGTTCTGAAGATAGCTGAAGCTAGTGATATGGGCATGATGCAAAGTGCCTTGGACTGAAGGAATTGCATAGCAGCTCCAACGTCTTCTTCCATCAATTTAGCTACTTGTTGCTCAGTACCATCACTTGACCACTTTTCCCAAGCTTGTGGATTCACTCCTTCAATGCTCTCTCCCTTGAACCACATTAAAATAAGAATGTAATGAACTGTATAAAAACTTGCATATGAAGTAGTAAACGTACATATTTGCTCTAAAACACATAATGCAAGGTACAAATATGCATGAATAACATAACAGAATTAAGAAAAAAGTGTTTGGAGTCGCAATTCCTCCAACTTCACTACCTCCACTGATGATAGTGGCACATCAGCTACTAGTTGTGCCACTGCACCTGCTGCACCAAGTCTACTCATGCTCAAAACCTGATATTTATGAGACCAAAACCAAATGAGGTAAAAAAAAAAAAAAAAAAAACTTAATCAATTTAAATTATATCATTTCAAATGTGAGAAATGAAGTATCAGTAGTAATGCACATGCATTTCTAGTCCCAGTTTAATAATTAGTTAAATGCAATATAGAGATTCTGACACCAGAGAGAGTCATTTTCTGGCTTGACCTCTTAACTAATTCATTTAAAGTTATGTTGAAGATGTTCAATATGGTAAGGCCCTACCACGACATGAGGACCTACTTATAACTGAAGCCTTCCAAAAAAATGTAGGCAACAACAAAATTTTAATAATTCTCTAATAATGAATACCAGAAAGATAACCCCCTTTTTTTGTCTTTTATCAGCACTAGATAGCAAACCTATATTTTAAGATAAAGCAGCAATATAATCAATCTCCTGTATATCATAAATCTGTTGGGACTTCAAATTTCAATACCTTCACTTGAAGCCGTAGAAACTTCACATAATCCACAATTTCATCAAGCATTGCTGCCCTATCTGTCTGCATGAGGATTTGGAATATATTACTATATAAGTAATTTCAATTTTAGCAAGGGTGGCTTCAAGAGGAAACCAACAGCTTTAGGTTGTAATGCACATGAAATGAATACATGCTTTTATGGTGAGATTAAAAAAGATTAAGGAGAACTGTGGAAATTTTTTTTTTTAAAAAAAAAAAAAGAAGAAAACACGACAAATTATGATACATAAAAATGTGGCCCAGAAGTAGGCCAACTCCTTTGATTATTCTAGGTGCAATAGTCAGTAGAGTTTTTTAGCGTACCTGTGGATTATGATTTAACACTAAACATTTCTTTGCAGAAAATTTCTAGCAAGGAAGTAATTTGAAATTTGCAGAAATGTACAGCAAAGCCACCACAGTTGAATGTAAAATTAACTGCATCAAGAATTTAAGAACCTTGTTGGCTGTAGGAACTAACTCCTGCAAAGCCTTCATTCTCTCAGCGATCCGCTCCCTTCGTAACTGCACACACAAGAGACCCAAAAAAGAAAAAATCAAAAGCTGGCACAAACTACAGAATCTGTCTGAAACAATCAAGATTTTCTTAAACCTGCATAAGCATTCAAAGACATCATCAACATTAATCTCTGCTAGGCAAGAAATCTTCTAGAAGAGTGTTAATGTTGAATCCTATAGCAAGCAGAAACTTTGAAAGTGATAGTATCCATCTTATCAGTTGTGCGCTCATGTAAATACATACTTCGATTCTCTGTCATGAGAAACTACAAGTTGTGATGCTTCCAAATAAGACATGCTCATTGACTTTGACATGCTATTTACTTGCAAATCAAATTTACATATCCACTCTTTCTCTCAGTAAAAAGAAGGTGCACCAGAGGATTTGGTAACATCAAAGCATGTTATTAGAGTTCCAGGAGAGTCCAACAGCTGAATCCTTTTTTTTTTCTTTCTCTCTCTCTCTTTTAGCGTGAAATGTTATACAATGTAAAAACTTCAGCAGAATAAATGTTAGATTTGAATATTCTGGATTAGTTGATAAGTAATTGCACCAGCCAAAAAGGACTTTTGACACAAGAAAGACCCTAGATATTGGGATTCTCTAAGAAAACAGAACTGTAAATTACCCGCTCAGCTATACTGTGAGGATCTGTGGCTTGTCCTCGCCTTGCTCGCACCCTTGGACGAATGGTAGGTGGCTGTGATACAGCAGAGACAGCTCCTGGTGTTGGCTGACCATGAAATGGCTGCAATGAAATTGACAAGACACTTAGTCACATGCTATGCAGAAGGAAAGAAAAAAGAAGAAAACATCAATCAAGTAATGGACAATGTCAATAAGACATTATAATGTAAAAGACCACAAAAACTAGCATTTCAAAAACATATAACTGGCCATTGCAGGTCATTTATGGCCTCACAAAAGAATTGGAATAAGCATAAGCACTAATAGCACATTAACTGAAAAAAGTATCACTAAGAATCAAATGTCAATGCGATGCGACCATTAAGAAATGCCAAAGAACGTAGTGAGGTTTATTCTTCATCCATTCACATATTCAGCATCACAAATCATTTCAATACTTTTTTTTTTGAAGTTTTGAATTCATCAGCTAGTTCTTTAGACTAAGTGAAAGAGATCTTAGTGTAGATCTCTAAATTACAGTGCTCAATATAATATTTATGCAAGAAAACGTATATTTTGTATCCAAGCTTTAGTAGAACAAGGTTGAGAGGAATGTATCAGATGGAAAGTTAATCTGATGAACTAGTGGGTAAAAATGGGAGCTTATGTACATGGTTTTGCAAGGCTAGTGCTACTTATCCGACTTGATGTGATAAATCCATATCAATCATAATTCATAAACTTGCAAGAATGCAAATGCTGTACTGCTAGTAATATGCCACATGTGAAGGGGCTATAAAAAGAATAAATTCTTAATGAAATAAGAACACGAATTCTCAACTTGGTTGCAGAAAATCATGCCAAAAACCTGCAAATTGATTGAACTAGATATCTAACGATTCAGTGTTGACCTGTGACCAAGGACCATCTTATTCAAGAAAGAAAAGGGGTCGCGTGATGCCCACGACCTGCTGCAATTATAGTAGCGCTTGCTGACATTCACCTTTCGACAAATGTTTACCCACTATAAAAATGAAAGAGACAACCCTCGCGTTTGAAAAAACTTACACGTTCACCACTACTCTCTGTCACTACTCTCCAGTCGTTTTCTCTCAAAGCGCGTGGTTTGTCATCCCAAAGTTAAACTTTTTTTTTTTTGAAAGGATAACTATTATGGGTGGAATAGCTTGTAAATCTGATCCAGAGGATTACAAGGTAACAGTCTCAGCCCCTTCTTTTTTTTTCTTTCTTTTCATTTTATACATATGTATTTTTGACCCAGTAATCACTGTCTAAATTTTAATACATCTTACATTGATCCGATGCATTCATACTAGCTTTATAAATCAAAATCATATAAATAATGAATCAAACATGAAGATGGATAGCAAAGAATCTTGAATTTGATTCTAATTGAGGGCAAAAAACGAAAAAATCGCAAATTTTAGTTAGCCAATTCTACGGTTTCAGTTTCAATTTTTATTTTAAAGTTTGATTTGATTTTTTATTTTTCATATAAAAAATCGATAATTTAACGAACCAACTGTATATATATTATATATATTTTTAAATATTTTATATACAAATTTTGCTATTAAAAATATATTTTATATAAATTTTGATTAACTGATCTATTAGTCAATTAGTGGACCAATTTTTTAAGTAACAAAATTGATATTTTTTTTTATAATTTTAGTATGATTTTCAATTCAAAAATATTTTAAATTGAAATGTACCAATTAATTTTTTTAACGTTCACAGTTTGATTAACCCAATTACAATCATCTTTATTTGTTTCACGAAAAACATTTTTGCACTTTTTTTCAAATGCATCAAAGAAAATTAGTGAATTAATATTTTTCAGATTTTGACAATTCATTTAGATGAGTAAGACACACAAAATTTTTATTTTTAATATATTTTTTATATTAAATAATAAATAATATAAAAATATAATATTTGTGATTTAAATCTTATTATAATTTTATAAATTAAAAGAAAATTAATATTTTTTATTTTAAATATTAAAAAATATATATTATTTATAAATTATTTTTTAAAAAAACATTTTTTAAATTTTTTTTCATAAAAAAACGGAGCTTCATTCTTTGTATCTTCATTGTATTAGCGTACGGCCCGTAGGGAAAAGACATAATTGTACCTGGTGAAGCTGAGCTGGACCAGGTGGTGGTGTAGGTCGGATTGCCTGGGTTTGCAACTGTCCATAGGTTGGGAACAAACTTGCCATGTGCACAGAATCTCTCCCCTGCAATAAACCAAGTACAAATCAACAAATTTTTTACCAAACTACCCCCCTTAATCCCTACTATTTTGCAGGTATACCCATCCTCAAAATTTCCAAATTTTATTTTGAAAATTTTAGCATCAGTAGCCAGAAAATTAAAATGTTCCCAGACAAAATTCAGCTCAAATTCTAAAGAAATCCAAAAAAGACAGCCCATACGCTTTGTCCTAACACTAACAGATACCAAACATACAAAACAAAGCACATAATTCCAATTTAAACCCACCAAACTATCCACAGAAAGAAACCAGACACTAGAACATAGAGAACAGAAACAGAAACAGCAGTTTTTGCACAAAGAAACAGAACAACTAAATAAAAGAAGGAACAATAATAATAATAATAACAATAAAGGACACTTACATTGATTCCAGAAGTTGTAGAAGATGAAGAAACATTATTATTGCTATGATTATTAATTTCTAAAACACCACCACCATCACCACCTTCTTGTTGCCTTATAAACCCATGGTGTTCTACGTTCAACCCTAAAGGCATCATTCCTATACTATTACTCCTCAACCCACCGCCAGTATTCCCCAACTGCAAACCCATCAAGGGCATGGTGGAACCCACCACGTCTCCTCCACCGCCACCACCATAGCCAGGCTGCACTGCCAAGATCTGCTCAAAGAAATCGTCTCCTAATCCCTCAGAGGGGGGATTTCCCGCCATGCAAAAGTCTCCTCCTTTATATATGTATATGGTAATAATAGCAAGAAAGTTTGTTTCTTTCTTCTGGTGGTTATTATGCGAGTTATAGAGAATGTATAAAGACAATGGAAGAGAATATGGAGAGAAAGAGAGAAGGAAAAAATTTGGGAAACCCAAGAAAAAGAGAGTGTTGGTGAATTGGGTGGCAGATTCGGAGCCCGATAAGCAGCAAAACAGAATTCTCGATTCCAAGAACTTTAAACCAAAAAAAAAAAACAAAAAAAAGATTTTATTTATGGTTATGGCTGGCTGTTTCTCTCCTCCTATTATTTTCAAGTTTCAATAAGTTCTTGTTTGGGGAGATAGAAAAAGAGGAGTGTTACTTATGGGCTTAAAAGGTTGAGGAAAAGAATGGGAAAGTTATGATTTGTTTAATGTGTGCACTGTGAAAATGGTGGAGACTGCTTTCCTTCCAGTACGCGCTTAAAACTGCTGTGGCTCGCCGTTTCACTTGCTTTTTCTTCTGTTTTTGGCATTTAGTCTTTTACATTTTCCAATCTATAATTGAGCATTCACAAGATTTGTTAAATACTTAATTAATGACAAAATTTGTCAAAACATGATAGAACTTAATACACAAAGACGAGATGGCTTTTGGAAGGGGCATTACTTTTTCATCCTCTTCATGGAAAAAGTAGAAGCTCCAACAATGGTATTACCTATGATAAGATAATGATTAAATAGGTTCCATAAAGGCAGAAGAAATTTATTATCTCCTCATGGCCTGACTTTGCTTATGATTAAAGTTCAAAATCAGATATACTAAGTATCATCATAAGCAAATGACGTCAAGTTTCTTTCTCCAATTGCCAATAATGGATAAATTACTAAATGATCCATATTTGTTTCACAAAAAATAATTTGTTTAAAAAACAAAGAAATATTTTTTGAGTAATAATTATTTGAAAAAAATATTTTTTTAATAATATATTTTTGGTGTTTAGAATTTACTACAAAATATATTAATTTTCTTTTGATTTATAAGATTATAACAAAATTTAAACTATACTTATTTTATATTTATATTATTTATTATTTAATAATAAAAAAATATTAAAATAAAAATTTTATAGGTCTCATTTATCTCTGATGACTATACTGATCAATAATATGACCAATAATGAATATTGATAATGAAGGTTGATTAATAATAATAAATATGTATTTATATAATTTATTTTTTATTAGGATGAGTTTGTTAAAATCTGAAAAATGATTTCTTATTTTTAAGATGTGAAGTTTTTTTTTTTTTTGAAAATGACTAAAATTTTCTTTAATCAACAAAATATTTTATATTCACTAATTTTTTGGAATTCACTAAATAACAAAAAATATAAAAAAAATTTTGCGAGACAAATGAAGTCATAGTGTCCAATTATACATATGATGTTGCATGACACATTAGAGTTTGAGCAAAAGAAAGAGGTTCTTCTTTATTTAAGTTTTTCCAAAAATACAAATGATGTTGCATGACGCATTAGAGTTTGAGCAAAAGAAAGAGGTTCTTCTTTATTCAAGTTTTTATTTGGAAAGAAGAGAAAGGTTAGTAAAAGAAAAGGAAGGAGGGTGGAGAAATAAAGGGTAGAGAATTAATTTTTCCATTGTTTAGGAGAGTGATAGAAAAGGATATGAATAATAAAATTTTTCTTAGGGCCTATCATTTTATAGTCACTTGAATTTGAAGGGGAAAGACACAAAAATTATATTTTTATTGTATAAGTACTAATTTATCTAGTAAATAAATTTCTTTTATCCATTTTTAAAATTTTATGTAATCCATTTTAATTAAAATATAAAATTATTTTTTTATTTATTTTTATATGTGCAAAAATGTTTTTATATTCATTATTTTTTATTAGTTAATTAAAATTTTATAATTTTTCTTGCTAATCTAAATAATTTTTTATATATGAATGTAGAGATTACGAAGTATAATGCATGAGTATAAATTTTAATATATTTTTAATTCATATTAAATTTATATTTTTAAGTTAATATGAGAAATAAAATAATAATTTTAATCTAAAAAAGCTTTTCTTTTTCCATTTTTTTCTTCATTTTCATACTTTTTTAAATAAAGTAGAAAAAAAAAAACTCTCTCCTTTTTTATTTTTTTTCCTACGTTTCTTTCTTTACTCTTTCTTTCCCACCCTACTCTTTTCCAAACATTAGTCGTGACAGCTTGTTTTTTATCTACCAGTGCAAGTGGTTAGTGGACAAATTGATAATTCCATAATATTAATTAGCTTCAATTTTATACGATATTGCAGGAAAAAAGTTCGTCTCTCACCAGCTCCAACTTTTGCAAAGTTCTTTGCTGAATTTTATACTTGGAATCTGTAGCCCATTTTAGGGTCAATCATCAGGGAGCCCTTGTTCCAGTGGAAAGTTCACTAAGTGGCTTGCAGTGGCAGAGGTGATCAGTTAACAAATCATTTGACGTATTAAGTTGTTATTAGCGCTCAACCAAGGAATATTTTATGCTTTTAAATTTCTGGCACTGTTATAATTGGATTGCTAGGGCTGAAAAGTGTACCATCATCATCCACAATTGTTCATGTTGGCCACACATGGAGATTCATTTAAATTTTAGCTACATTTGTGCTTCACAATACTAATTGTTTTTAAGGTCGGACCGACTAATCAAATTGATAGAACCAGAGATAAGTTAATAGTTGGTTTTAAATAAAAATAATCAATCGATTAAAAATTAATAAATTAAGTAAAATTGAAAATCAAATCGATAAAATTATATTGTTATATGAAAAAATTAAAATTTTAAAATTACTTTATTTAAATTTTGAATGTTAAAAATATTTTTTTATTATTTTATCATATTAGACTATTTTTTAATTTTTTATATATTATTTATATATATTATTAAAAATTTTAAAATATAAATATCAAATTAGACTGATTGACATGATTACCATATCAAACTGTGATTTTTCACTAATCTAAATTAGAGCAAATAATGTGGAATTGACACAAAAGGAATATAGATAAAAATTGAAAGAGTATATCAAACCTGTTTATTTTACCTGTTAGTGATAGCTTTTGCTGATTACTAATGCTAATTACTTATTATTGATTGTTTTTACTGATTACTATTCATTCCTGTTTGTTGATTACTGAAAGCTAATTGATATTAAATATTTAATAATACTATATTATTATCAATTGTTGTTTGTATATATAATTATTAATAATATGGATATAAATTTTAAATAAATAAAACTTAAATATATATTTATCTTTTTATTTATAAAAGTATATCAATTAACCAAAAGTTCTAAAAATATATATATTTTTTTAAACTGGAAGTTGTTAAATACTATTTTGAATTGAAACCGATATACTAATCAAATATATCTTGTACAACTTTTACAACATGAAAGGTAAAACAACTCCCAAAAATCATTAACAAAAAGCAAACACACCCCCATCAACTAATTTTTACACACTCATCCACTCTCCTTTGAGCTCGAGACTTCAACATCTTGTTTCTTATCTTCACTGACTGCTGTAGGTTTTTCTCCTGGGCTCTCTGATAGAGATTCAGGTTCCTTTTTAAGCTCTGACTCAAACTCTTTTGCAGCCTGCAAATTTAGGGTAATCATATACATAACACATCAATATTCCTCATCAAAAGGTAACGCAATAATGATATATAACAAAACAATGGCCAGAATTTGACTAAAACAACTTTCAGATTGTTTACAGGTATTGCCATATGCATTTAGGTTCGAAGATATGCTTTCGTAGTGTCTGAAAACTTAAAGCAGAGATAATTCAATTGAATTGAACTCTATTTAGCCAAAACTCTTGTTGGAAATTCTTTCAAGTTCAAAAATAAATCGTTTTGAAAGAAATATAAATCATCGTAGGAGTGGGATGATTTTGCAAGAATTCATTTCAATAATGAGATTCACTATCAAAAATCAAAAATACCCTATGCAAGCTTCAATGTCTTTTTTTATAAATAACGGTAAAATAGGAAAGTAAATACATTCATTCAAATGAATTCTAATACCTCCAATTTATTCCAAATAAATGAATTCTAAATACAAAATTTTTTGAACTGAATTCTTGTGAAAGAATTGTTCCAAATGAAAAATGCACAAAATTATTATCCTTAACCTTTAGAAGCCAGCAGTAAGAAAACTCGTCTTTCCCTCTTTTTTTCTTTTTCTTTACCTTTAGCCACAGTTGCTTACTTATTATGTGAGCTAGAAGAACTTTACACGTAAATAACCTTAAGCATAATTTCAAAATTGATCAATCAATTTCCATCGACTTAGTAACTACGAACTAGTGCCTGCCTTGCAAAGCAGGAATTCAATCAAAATAAGCTCACTTTGCTATTCCTATGTAAGTTTTAACTGGAACACATGAGATGCTCTAGTTTTCCACTGCAATAGCTTTCAATACTTCATTGTGTGATTTCACCAATGATTTATCTCCACTTTTCCAGAGTATCCAGCAATAACTTGGTCAATATGTTACACTACAAGCATCTTTACCATTCATGGATTCAATGTGTATGGTATTTTTATACAGCCCACAAGCATGCGATCAGTCTCCCAACACAAAAGAACTGCACTCCCAGAATTTCATGATTTTTTGTAGGATAAATATGGTTCAGTGACTACTGGCATTCAAGACTTGCAAAGCACAAACTAGAAAGGAAAAACAGCCATATCTTAGAGAAGGTACGAAGCCTGAGTCCCCATAGACAGACTTGAACCCAACAAAAATGCAGCAATCACATAACACAATTTCTTGAACATAGAAGACCAAATCAACCAAGACCCAGTTCCTGCCATTTAGAAGCCGCATAACATTAAAAAAAGGCAATAAAAAAAGGTTTTAGCATCTTAAAGGGTTAGCATGTGAAAGATTCCCCAAACAAGATCCTTTAAAAGTCATGATGTCAGTCTTTGATAGGCAATTGCAAGCGTAAACCTCCGTTACTGACTCTGTTATAGCAATATATACAGTAATGCATGCATGTGAAAAGAGAGATTTAGAACACGCAGGAATCTGAGCAAGCATATCAAAGAAATTCAGAAAACATACCCAAACCTATCCAAAATAGATTTGGCATTGTTGATAGATGCCTTATGACTATCACACAACATAAGCAGTTAGATCCACAAAATTCACTGCTTTCCATTTTGGGATATTGCAGTAATTATAATTATAATGAGATTAACCCCAAAAGGAACTACTGTTTCATAGACCTTGATGCAACTAATGTTTAGGTCTTGTATAAATCTAACGCTCAATAAAAATGCTGTACAGAATCTCAAGAGTTGTTAGCTAATCATTGTATGAGGTCTCAGGGGCTGGGGACAGATTGCTATTCAGGAATTGGTTATAATGATTTATGAATTAAATCAAGGATGCATTTAGAAATCAATGGTACTGACAGGCCAAGGTTAGAATATTATGCCAAGCCAGAGCTTTACCAAGTGATCTCTTGTTCCCCCTTTCTTGAGGGAATAGGTTAATGGGCAATAGAATAAAATCAATTTGAATATAGACACCGAAAGCAAAAGTGATTATCTCTTGCACTTTGCTGGCTTAAAAAAAAAGAGTCAAAGGTTTTAGTTGAGAAATCAACAACAATGCTTATGAAGGCTTTACAGCAGTTCATGACCAACTCAGTTAACCCGCTAGTGTTGTGCACAACTAAGTCCTTGTTGATTCAAAAATTCCTTCGTAATTTTGTGTCTTTTAGGCTGCAACCAACAAAAACACCCTCAACAATATGCAAGCATTTTAAGTCAATATACAGATAAAATGAATTCACTAAAAACCGAAAGGAAGAGAAGGGACTAGAAGAGAAAAGAGGGTAGTTGGTAGCTTAGAAAATGTGTTCTAAAACTACCACTGAACAAAAAGTTCTTTTCCATTGTAGAAGAAATTACTCCAAATGTAACCCACTATAAAAATGCCAACCGAAATAGATAATCAATCAGCACTAGCATGAACATTGATTCAGGGCTTGAACTAGCAGGGATAATCAAATTTCCAATTGCTAGGTTCAAGCTTGCTTTATTATTGTGGTTTCTTTACTGTCTTCGTGCGTAGTCCTAATTCCATGTATTGCATATATGACCATCTAGGATAAAGAAGATGTGCAAAGATAAAAAAAAAACTAGGATGCAGACTGACTATCATCAATCACCAAGATCAACAAATCATATAAACTCCAATCAATTGAATCTATCAAGGATAAATAGAGCAAATCTCAAACAAACAAGCATGAATAAACCAGATTTAAGTAAATTTTAAGTCGTTCTCTATACGTAAACCCCAACAGCAGTAAAGCATAAAAAAACAACAAAAAAGTTCAAAACTTTCAATCATTTATTAGAAAAATAAACAGATCCAGATGAGAAAACCAACCTGTTGGAAGCTCTTCACCGTCTTTCCAATACTCCTGCCCACCTCAGGCAACTTCTTGGGCCCAAAAACCAGAGCAGCAACTCCAGCAATCACAACCAGCTCAGGCACTCCTAGACCAAACAAAGCATTACAAGTAAGGCCCTTTCTGGTTCTTTCAATTCTACTTCTGGTTTTACCAACAACCGAAGCACTACTGCTGCAGCACTTCTTGGTTGTATTAACAAACGTTGTGCTGTTGAAGAAGGTGGAATGAGAAGACGAGAAACGAAGAGCACGTGGTGGGGGTCTTGAAATGGAAAGAGCTATAGACGAAATCTCCATTGTCGTTGGGTTTATATATTCGACGTTTTGGGGTTATGGGTTATTGGGTGTTGAAGACAAAGATAGATGGTTGTGGATGCGGTTGAGATTGCAGGATTTTTGGTCATCTGCTTTCTTCGGGTTTATAGATTACGTGTATGTTTTTACCACCATCGCCAAAGGCTTTACCTGACTTTACCGTGAGTTATTAGACTCGGTTATTTCTTACGATTAAATACTAGTATTATGTTTTGTAGGTCTATTGTAAATAAGGATGAGCAATACCGAATCGAAATTAAAAAATCGAATCGAATTGAGTAAATTCGATTTATTCACTTAAGTTTTAAAATAAATTTGATTCTGTTCAGTTTAAAAAAAATAGAAAAATTCGGTTTTTAATTTTGATTTGGTTTAGAATTTAAAAAAAAATGAATAAATTGTGAATTTTTTTAGTTTGTCTTTTAATTTGATTTTAAAAAATTAAAAATAAATTGCTCAAAAACTAACATTAAAAGTCTATATAAGATTAAAAAAAAACTCAAATTAATTTATTACAATTACAACCCATTGAAAGCCCAAAACCGAACTAAACCAAACCGAACATATTTTATTCAGTTCGGTTTACTTCGGTTTTTCTTTAAATTTTGGTCAATTCGATTTTAATTGAAACTAAATTTGGTTTATTTAATTTTTAAAATTTCAGTTTGATTTGAACCGAACCGACCGATTGTTCAACCCTAATTCTAACACCTTACTTAGTCTCTTTATTTCTGAAAATATACTATTAAATTTCTTTATTTTGCCTTTATTAAAATTTGAGGTCCTTTTGTGTGAAATAAAATTAATTATCAATGTAAATCTAATGTATCAACTACTTAATTCTGTAAATTAGAAATAATCTTAATTCTGTAAATTAGAAATAATCAACTATTTAGTTTTTATACTTTGACAATTATCAACCATAAATTTCTATTATTTAAAAATTACAAACTATTTAGGTTTTGTTGGAAAGTACATCCTCTTTTAATCTATAGAAATATTTTTATGTATTGAACTTATATCGATGAAAAATAACACTTTGAATAAAAAGATCTCGAGACTTGATAAAAATAGAATGAAAAAAACTTAAAAATATATTTTTAATAATATAAAAATTAAATATTATTAAAGTAAATTCAAAATATAGTAAGGTTCTGTTTGTTTCACAAAAAATAATTTATTTAAGAAAAATATAAACAAAAATAAAAGAATAAGTAAGATCTCATAATTTATTATTATGAGCAATATATTTTTTGATGTTTTGAAGACATTACAAAAAATATTAATTCTTTTATTGATAAGACCATAACAAAATCTACCATCAATATTTATATTTATATTATTCATTATTTAATATAAGAAAAAATACATTAAAAATAAAAAATTTTACGAGTCTCACTTATATCCAATAACCAATAACAATCAATGATGGATGTAGACAGTAAAAAATGACCAATAATAATAAATATATGTGTTTATATTATATTTTTATTTACATAAATTTATTAAAATTTAAAAAATAACTTTCTTTTTTCAAAATGATAAGTATTTGTTTTAAAAAATAATTTAATTTTCTTTTTTATCATAAAAATATTTTTCATTAACTAATTTTTTTAAATGCATTAAATAAAAATACAAATATTATTTTCTCAAAAATATTGTTTTTAAGAAATAAACGAATTATGTTTATTTTCTCAAAAGTACTAATGCTATTTTTCATTATTTATTTGGGCCTTCAGCAGTTCAAAGCCCACTTCTTTCCATGTTTTTTCTTAAATAAAAAATTTCAAACATGAAAAAATTATGTTTCGCTTTTAAAATTATCAACATCAATTTTGTCAATAAATTATAGAGAACGCTCCTGAATAAACATCTAATCGATATCTTAGTCCTTATGAGTAGACACAAATTTGAAATTTCATCAATAAATCGTCTTCTCCAGTTAAACAAAAAAAGGAATGCATCTCTGTTTGTTATGCACATCCAATTCTTGAATTCATTTACATGTATGTACTACCAAGAATCAGGTGCCTCTCGTTCTTACACTTGAAGCCAGCGAGTATACACCAACCCAATCAAATTCTTGCGCAATTAATTATCCATAGTCTCAAATCACCAACCTTTTTGGCCAAGCTAATACAGCAATATTGTTCTTTGTCAAGGACACGCTATGCCCAGTTGATATTCACACAGTTTCACGACCAAAGTTCGTTTCTTTTGAACACTTTGATAAGATGCACCCAACCTGAAGATTCAATTCATATTTTTGCGAATTGGGTATCAAAGGAAGCCTTAGTTTTTGATGATTTTACTTATCTTTATGTTCTGGGTTCTTGCTCTAGATGGCCCGAACCATCAACGTTACGGCTAGGTAGACAGATACACGTGCAAGTTTTGAAATTTGGATTCTTGTCAAATGTCTTGGTGCCCACTACATTGATAGGTTTTTATGGGAATAACAGGGATGTTAGTTCGGCAAGGAAAGTGTTTGATGAAATGACTAGAAGAAGTGTTGTTACTTGGAATGCAATGATAACAGGGTACAGTTCACAGAAAGAAAAGGGTAAGGAATGTGCCCGCGATGCTCTGCTGTTGTTTTTGGACATGCTTGGTCTTCGTGGAGAGAAACCGAATGGTACTACCATGATTGGTGTTCTTTCAGCAAGTTCTCAATTGGGTGTGCTCGAAACTGGGGCTTGTGTTCATGGATACGTAGAGAAGGTGATTTGTGCACCTAAAGATGATGTTTTTATCGGTACTTGTTTGGTTGATATGTACTCAAAATGTGGTTGTCTTGATAGTGCTTTGAACATTTTTACAGAAATGGGGGTGAAGAATGTTTTGACTTGGACAGCAATGGCAACTGGCTTAGCCTTTCACGGAAAAGGGAAAGAAGCATTGGAGCTTTTGGATACCATGACAGCTTGTGGTATTAAACCTAATGCAGTGACTTTTACTAGCTTGTTTTCGGCTTGTTGCCATTCAGGCCTTGTCGAGGAGGGGCTTCGCGTGTTTCATAACATGGAGAGCACATTTGGTCTTGAGCCAAGAATACAGCATTATGGTTGTGTTGTTGATCTTTTAGGCAGATCAGGGCACCTAAAAGACGCTTATGAGTTTATAGTTGGAATGCCTGTTGACCCTGATGCTATCTTATGGAGGAGTCTGTTGAGTGCTTGTAAAGTTCATGGGGATGTTGTGTTGGGTGAGAAAGTGGCAAAGATGCTTCTCCACTGGCAAAGGGGCAAGAATTATGTGGATTCTGATGATATTAGTGAGGATTATGTAGCATTGTCCAATGTTTTCGCTTCAGCTGAAAGGTGGGAAGAGGTAGTGATGTTAAGAAAGGAAATGAAGGTTAAGAAAATTGTAACGAAACCTGGTGCTAGTTTAGTTGAAGCTGTTAGCAATCATCTTTTGGAAGTTTAGGTATAGAACTGCACATCAATTAGGCAAATCAAAGTAGAAAAAAAAATCCAATTTCATTCTCAAGTTTTGAAGAAAGACACTGCAGCAATGGTAGAGAAAAAAATGGTTGGTGAAATCATGGATGCAACAACAGATGGAGTTGGAGATGGATGGCGTCATATAGGATAATTATAAGGAGGTATAACCATGTAATAGAAAGTTTGGTATGAAACAGTTTGAATTACTAGATTGGCAATGTTATAAAGGAAGATTGAATTCAAACATTTGTTATCAAGTAATACAAGATTTGAGCACATAGCAAATTATTCAGTTGGCCTGTTTTAACTTGCAACTACAACCCAAATTTGACCAGCTGTTGAAAATAAATTTGATGTGAAGTTCATCAGATACAGAAGATACTGCCCATCAGCAATTCTTTTGTGCTGTTGGACAATCCTAAGCTTAATCTCTTTTTGCACGTTATTCTGTGATGCGCCCTTGTGACAGTGCCAGTACCAATGTTATTCAATTTGAATCTTATCATTCTGGCGCTGTAGAAAGATTATCTGCCAGATGATCAGATGACAGCAAATTACTTTTTCTAATATTAACCTGGAATGAACATGACAATTTTCGGAGTCAAGCCATGCTTGCACACAAAAGCAGCCTAACAATCATTAGTTTCTCCACGATCACAGCAATATGAAGATCCTTGATACCTAAAAGTATCTTGCCCCGCAAGCTCTGTGCGCATAAAAAAACAAGCAGCTGTGGAAAATTTGACTGACATTATGATGAAATGTTCTATACAGCAAATTGCGGTCCTATGATGAATAAAGATTATGAATAGCAGTTTGATTCAGCATGTACTTAACAAAAAGAATAGAACCTTTTACATAGAGACGAAATAAAAATGTTATGGCGACAAAATGTAACTTTCTCCTTACTTGAGGCCATTCTACTCCCCATTAGACTTTGGAATGCTAGGAGTTGCACTTCCACGGATCCGTTTCTGCAAATGCTCCAAGCTAGCCACTCGATGCAAGGAAGCTGTTCATCCCCATCTTGTTCCCTGCTAACCCTGCTGCTCCAGAATGTTTCTGCACATTTTCAGTTGAAGATATATCTGCCAAACCGTTGTTGACTTTTGGACCATGAGAAGGTATGGGATTACTTGGAGGCCCATAAAAGTGATGCTCTTGGTCATCTTGGACAGGAACAGCTGCATCTGTTGATGTGTCAGAAGGGCTTCCATCAAATGATGGAATGCTCATTGTAGATATCTCAGGCATGACATGAAACATAGGATTCAAACCAGTAATCCTTTTGACTGCCTCCTCCGCCATATTCACCTGGATACGAGATGATTGAATGGAAACGGACAATAAATTCAGTTTTCATGAAAATGGACAATAAATTTTCAGTTTTCTGCCGCATCTCATACACCAAGATCTCCACCCTTTATACATATATCTTATACATGTGAACACGTGTTTGAATGTAGGAAGAGAGAACAGTGAGGCCTAAAAGCATCAAGTTTCAATCTCAGCCAAGGAGGACAGGAGAGTACTTGGCAAGCATTATACAAGAGTTCTACTGCAGGCAATAGAGAATAACCATCCAGTTCTACTGCAAATAATCAATCAATATGTATTATTAATTTCAGTCTCAGAATTAGTTTTGAATAATTATTTGTCATTGGTCAAACAATTGTGTATAATATTGTCAAGTGTCATTATTTTATATTATGTTGCAAAAAACTACCATATTAAAAATTCTAAATAGAAAATTTTAAAAATTAATCGTCATATAAAAGACTTTCTAAATAAGAAATTAAAAAAATCTAAATAGTAAAAATTCAAAAAAAATTTTAAACTAGAAGTTAGAGAAATCTAAAAAATAAAAATTTTAAACAACTTTTAAACATGAAACTAAAAAAAACTTAAATAGTAATAATATTAAACAATAAACTAAAATTCAAAATTTCAAGTATATAAAAACTAACGAATAGTATAATACATTATTAGAAATTACTTCATACAAGTTTAATAAATTTTGTCGTAAAACTATGTTACACAAAATCGAAAGTGTAAATCAATAGATAATATTTTGTTATAATTATCTCATATATGTTTATATAATTTGTAATTATCTATTAATTTTATTTTTGATTATCAAATACTTAATATTATTTATTTGATTGATTATCAATAATTACTTCACTCAAATTTAATAAATTTTTTCTTAAAATTGTGCTACCTAAAATTGAAGATATAAATCAATAGACAATCATTTGTTATAAATATTTCTTTACATAATTATAAATTTTGAGAAATTCATGTTCTTATTTTATTTATTTAATAATAACTTTAATAAAATAATAATTAATTATTCAAATATTTATTTATTTATTTAATAAAATTAAATATTAAATTTATTTAAAATTTATTATTATAATCATCCCGCGCAACGCATGGGTTTATAACTGATATATATAATTAATTCCGGTCTCAAATTCAATTTTAGACGAGTGTTTGTCATTTGTCAAATAATTGTATTAGTAACATAAATATTCTGACAAGTGGCAATACAATGTATTTTTATTTTTTTCATGTGTCGAGTAAACTAATAATTAAATATATAGTTTCTCTAATTAACTAAACAAAATATAGAAAGTTTAGCAAAATAGAAAGTTTCCCACATAAAAATAATTTAGAAAGTTTAATAATATAAAAGTTTTTCATATAAAAATAACTTAGAAAGTTTAATAATGTAGGAAGTTTTTCATATAAAAATAATTTACAAAGTTTAAGAATATATGAAGTTTTTCACATGAAAACAATTTAGAAAATTTAACAATATAGAAGTTAATAATTTGGAAAGTTTAACAATATAAAAAGTTATTCACATTTTTTTTCTATACTAATTAATTAAAAAATAAGTATTTCATTTTGTATATATTAAGAACAGATTAAAAGAACTAAAAATCCATTAAAAGAAAAATAAACTATAAATTTCCCAATTTTTTATCCACAAATTGATATTCTATTTAATTATAATTTTTGTTTTTATTATTTTATTTACTTAAAAATGTCTAATTTTACAATAATTTTATAATATATATATATATATATATATATATATATATATAATGTTGGTATTATACTCAATTTTAAGCTAGTCATTGTCATTTGTTAGTTAATTATTTGTTTAAAATAAAAAATTTGACATTTGTCATACTAACTATTTAATACATAAGTAATTAAAATTTTCTTATAAAACTATCTAATTAAAAATTTTTATTAATGTAAATAAAGAATCATTAAAAAAATTATAAAATAAATAAGTAAAAAATATAAAGATAAAAATAGTTTTCATTTATTATCTATTTTAGAAATAAATAATATGTACTTAATTATATATTTTGCATGAATATTTTATTTTATTATTATTTTTAAATATAATTTAAATAATATGTTAAATTATAACTGCACAGAGCACGGTTCCCGGCTAGTAAAGAATAAACATCCACCATGGTGACTGAGATTATTTACAACATTGTTAAATGGCTAACCTTTGCTCTCAATGTTTCAACATCAGCTTTTAAAACTCTGTTATCAACAGCTGCCTCATTATATTTCTGGCTTATGTCTGTAAGACGCTTTAACAGCGAAGAATTTTCAACCCTCAATTGACCAACCTATAAAGAAACAAAGTTTACTCTTTTCTAGCAGCAAGATAAAAGAAGTGAAAGCAATTGAATACTTCAAAGAATCAGACCTGTGTCTCAAGCTCAGTCAAATGGGCCTGCTTTCTATTTCTTGACCGTCTGGCTGACTCTCTATTTGAAAGCATTCTGGAACAGCACATGATTCACAGGGAACAGAAATTGTCAGCAGAAATTTCTGAAGCATAAAATTGATCAACTGTACCAAGAAATAAGAAAACATATTCTAATGAATGCATGTTTGGGTGTCATCATGTCCATTAAATACAATACCAGCCACTACTTTCAGCATCAATATTGCATCTGCGCGTGATTGACCTAAGAACTCACTGTAAAATCAATTTTATGATCTGCCACATAAGTTTGTGTCACTTTTTGTGGTTATGTCAGATAAGTTACTCAACATTATCTTAACCATTCTGTCCACTATGTCAACAGTTCATATGCCATTCTCCAGGACATGATTTGTTGTTGAATAAAAGAAACATTGCTACTCATTAAAGTTAACATCTAGAAAGAAAGGTCTTGCATGAAGTGTACCAATTATAAGAAAATTTGAAATTCTAATACAATGTTCCCAGTATTTAAAGAAATAAAAAATGCATCTTTCAGCATCTAGGAAGATAAACTATAATATAAGACATTGAAGCATCATTGAAAAACAATTACCTCCTCACACGTTTTGCATCAGCAGGGTCCCTATTCTCTGTTATTTCAGTTTCTCCATCATTTTCATCGTCTTCTGATTGTTCTCTAGATGATCCACTTGTTGCTGGCTTCAGAGGAACTCCAGATTTCTTTTTTGAGCTAGTTGATGAGGGGATTGCAACTGTTCCATTTGCATCCACATCTTCTGACATGGATAGGTTATGTCCAGCCCCTGCATAATCAATAGCTGAAATATATTCCACATCGAGACATGTTCGACCATTCACATATATGGTGCAAACTTTTACACCTAAGTCTGTAAATACATTCTGGTTTCTGACTCATGCAGCCAGATTATATTTCTTCAATATGAGCATGGTTTTATCAAGTCACTGCAAAGCAGAAAAGATTTCAAAACTGTCTTCTTGCAGGATGCATTACCATGTCTCAAACTGAAGAAGGGTCTATAAAGCACCATATTTTAGTTTATGTGTATACCGCATATAAGGAACATGTTTTAAATAACGACCATTATATGATGTATATGATGTAATGGCCATTATGTCATGGTTTTTTGCCTTATTATGTCATGATTTTTTGCCTTACTGTCAAAAAATTTCTGTTAGCTGTCACGGTCATAATGGCCATTACAGCCATTAAATTAATGTAACCATTAAGGCCGTTATAATAATAGGGAACAGGAATCTTTTATCTTTCGTGCAGGTTTCACATGCTCCTGTCCTAGTTTCTTTACTGCCCAGCAGCTAGCACCAATAAAGATCATTTTTTCCACTTCTCTTTCATTTTTCTTCTGCTTCTCTTTTATTTCTTTTTCTTCCATTTCATTTATGTCTACCAAAACTAGCAGCTTGCTTTTCAGCCATTCTTCATAGATTAAATCAAAAAATTTTAAAGAGGATAATTGTTCTAAGAAGAATTTCTTCACACTACACTTAAAAGAGGTGTGCTAATATTTATACTCTCCTTTTTTTCTTGTTTTACTAGCTTTTAGATAGCAAAATATTAAATTTAATTTTTAATTAGGTAACTAGCTTGATTAGAGGTTACAAAATGCATATTTATCTTGATTAATAGTTAAACCTAATTAGATATTTAGTTTGATTAGTGGCTATAATATGTGTGGATATCAATGAAGCTGTCTATAATTGGTGATGCTACTTATTTAAGTTATTATTAATTTTGGGCAAAAATAATAGATGTTTTTCACTTTATTTATATTATTTTATGCTTATTAATTAGTTGTAAGTTATAGTTTTAGTGAATTATGAAAATGTTTCTCAGTTTGTAACATTTTGCAATTTTTCGCGTAAAAATTACATAGTGATTTGCCACTACTATTATGCCATGGCAGCAACAACCTGTTACCATTACATGCGAGTACAACCATGATTTAAAACCATGATACAGAGCGATGAGTCAGCGCATCATTTGGCTAGAGTTTTAATGAAGTTAGACGCCAGATTGAGAAATCTTTCATATTAATATACTTCAAAATTCTTATTCAGGTTATGGTTGACTAACTTCATTTTCTTTTGGCGATGGTGTACAATGCGCAGAATGACCAACAACTACACTAAATTCCTTAGCAAAATAGGATACTGAAGTTCTATCAGTGAAAGATATCCATCATGAATCTAATAGTTGGAGTCAAGTTAAGTTGATACACTTCATCATTTATTTTGGGAAGCTGTTCATGGTTATCATGATAGGCACAAATTTCATGGTTTCACCTTCATATCTAATATTCCTGTAAGACATCCTTCTATATTATAATGAAAGCTTTCGCATTCCAAAAATGTATAAATAGATAGAACCGGATAAATTTCCATGCGTATTGCTCAAACAGTTTATTGATGCAAACCTTTAGATGGAGTATGAGATCCTGATTGTGAAGTAATTGAAGCCTGTGATCCACTGTCAGCTCTAGCAGGAGAATCTTGAGGTTTTAGAAAAGATGCCTATTAACAAGAATATAGCATATTAAATTAACTAAAATATGCCTGAATAATATGCCTGAACGAGTAAAGGAAATTTAAGGCACAAGGATGCTAATTCTCTGAATAGGTGCAGAAGGTGAGACAAATTATGAAGCAACTTAGATATACTAAACCCAACCCAAACTGCAACTGCAACTGCAACTGCAACAAGCACAATACCTAGTTTTACTTCATAAAATTTTGGTTATGCTTATTCACAATATAGCATTCAGCTTGTTTGCGGTGCAAACCTTCAATTTTCACATTAGAAGACCTAAAACAGAAACTACAACATTCCATCTAGAATCTTGGTCCCCAGATTCTAAAATAGACTTCGAGCTATAGCTTAGACATAAAGAACTCTTTCACACCAAAAGAGAATTTCTTTCTTGACGCTTTTATCCAATAAACAATTGAATCTAAATTTTGCCAACTATTCATTTGGCAAAGAAGGTTTGTGGACTCAAATCTTTATTTTTGCCAAGCTTCAAATAGGCTTGACTACCAAGCTTAACTAGTCCTTTTTTGTCATGTTTCATATACATCTTTTCAAGCCTATCATTGGAGTAATTCCAACAGAATTATCTCTTAAAGAATTTAGTGGATTTATTCTTTTGCTTTAGTTCTGGTCAAGCTTCAAGCAGAATCCCCTTTACACGACTTATGCCTACCACTTTACCTTGTCCTTCTTTCACCATCTAAGCGCATTTCTTCTTAAGGTAAAAATTGAATTCCTTGACAGATTCCAATTGGTAATAAAAAAACATAAGAGCCTATACATTTTTTTATTGCTCAATTTTGCCCCAATAGGATTCCAACTCCCAAACCTCTGGAGACGACTAAAGGTTCATTGGAATCTATAACTTTTTCTTTTTTTTTTTTTTAACACCAATCAATCATTAACTCATCCTGTTCCAACACTAGTATGAACCACACCGAAATAACCTGAACACAGAAAATTACAGGTAATATTACTATAACTAATATTCCCATCCAAGAAAAAATTAAACCCTTCGAGAAAAACAAAGAAAGTTCTGAAATTTTTCCTTTTTTATTTTTTTCCAATTTTCATCAATCTACTAATAACAGTTACTAGCTATTAAAGAAAAAAGGAAAAAAAAAAAAAAATAAAATAAATACCCGGGACTGGGCAACGGCAGCGCAAGCCAATTTGAGTTTAGTTTTCAAGAACGCCTGGTACTCATCTGAATGGACCGGAACATTCGGCGGACCAGAAGGCGGTGTACTAGTACTAGTACTGCTACATCTTCCAATGCGAAAGGACGATAAAGAAGCCGTGTTTTGGGCATTAGCAGTAGAAAAAGAATCACTGTCGTTGAACTCAACGACGTCGTTTGTCTCCTTAGGCGAGGAAGAATGAGCAGCCACAGCAGAAGCCTCTTGAAGATATCGCTGGAAGGCCCATTCAGATTCGCTCCGGTTCATATTGGAACGTTGGTCCGGTTGAGCTGACCACAACTGCTCTGCGATTCCGTCGAATGAGAATACTCTATCCATATAACAGGATATGATATGGTGTGGAATTTGGTGGGGTTTCTTTTCAGTTGGTCTGATGTGGGTCTGAGGTGGAATTTGGATAAAATGGGGATTTTATTTGTTGGCTTGGTTGCTCCTGTTGTCTGCATTGGCGGTGGCAGCCATATATCTATATATATTACTTAAACAGTTTGTTAGGTGGGGAGAAAATATCCACTACTTGGGTTGCGTACAAAAGAATCGTCGTGTATTTGGGTGATTGGTCGGTCCCTTCTCCTCATCTGGGACTTGCTTCTTGTGCATATCCATTCCATTGTTTTTCAGACAGATTGCATCTTTGGGTTCTTTCAATCATTCAAATTCATTGATTTTTTTTTTTGTCTGAAAGAGAAATGTTCAATTATTTGACAAAGTTTCAGAAGATTGGATTTTTTTTTTTTTTAATTGCACGATAAGGTTTTTGACTTGAAAATTCACCTAAGAGATTAGTTTTGATTTTTACAAATTAGAAGATTTTTTGTTTCTTTTTGTAAAATATAAGAATTGTCGCAAATGATCTCGGCTAAAGTTTTGAACGAAGCAAAGTACTAGTGTTTTGAAAATTATCACACTAAACATGTGCAGACAGCTTGTATTTAATATTCAACTTAATAAATTTTAAAAAATATGATATTACTTATCAAATATATAATGAAATATTTATAATTTAATTGGCGAGCCAAATTTACTCAAAAGTTTCTCCTAAAATTGACATCAAATTAAAAAGTTTTATGTTTAAATTCTATTAAAAATAATAGTTCTTTTAAGAAATTAAAAATTCTTTCTTTTTTTTTGTGTTAATAATAATAATAATTAATATGTTATTACTATTATAAGAACAAACTAATCACACAATACTGCTCAAAAAATTATAATTATTGTAAGCTATTTATTTAATAATATTAGAAACTTCTCTGAAAATATAAAATCTCAAATCCAAACTTTAATTGAAATAAAATGATATATATATATATATATATATATATATATATATATATATATATATATATTGAGTATAATAGAGGAT
>CATIWR010077904.1:0-17150 GCA_949677035.1 Omphalea diandra | reverse complement strand
GCTTGACAGATTTTGCATTTAATGCTTGTCAGGGTGAAATCGCGGTCGCTACTGCCTTTTGCGGTCGCGAAATCCAAATTCTTCAAGGGAAACCCCGTTTGTTTCTAACGGCTAGTCCACGTGTCAGCTTCTTATTAGTTCACTGGGAAAATATAGTCGTTGTCCTTCACCTACTTTTAGAAGTCGCGGTCGCGATCTTTTCTTGCACAGGTCGCGATAGAGGCCGCGAATCCAACTGCCAAATTGGTTAACTTTCTTCCACAAAGATCGCGGTCGCTACCAGCAAGATGTCTTCGCGATTTTTGACTTCCAACAGTCTTATGGGAGACTTGTCAGGCTGTGGTTGTGGACTTGCTTCCCTCTTGAATTTCTTTGAAATTTGCGATCGCGACTCAGCCGAGACTTCTACCGCGAATTCATCTGTGTCAATCTGACCTTTCTCTTTTCAAGGGTCGCAGCCGAGAATGACACTACGATTTTGCCTGCTTGATTTTCAGCATGTTTTAACATGAATCGCGGTCGCGAATCTTAGGTTGCGATCGCGATTTACATGTTACTTTGGAATTTATCAACTTTTTCATTTCTCTTTGAGAGATTGATTCAATTCTGCAACAACAACACTTATTTGAAATATTAGTGATGATCAATCTATTTTGTCAAGATCAAAAGAGGTTATAAACCTAGGATTGATTAACCTAGTTCAACAATAAGAAAGTTCTTATGATTTCTCATCAACAAAAAAGAAATTGAGGCAATCCATAAAAAAAAATACAAACCATCTTAGGAGTATGATGTAGGCACTGATGAATTTGGCCACTTGACCTTGTGACACAAAAACTCCCACCTTAAACTTCTATGCCACGAGCTTCTCAATGTTCATAGAGGAAAAAAAAGGTTGCTCCACTTATATCTCTATCTCAAGCATCTTAGAGGCAACCAAAGTCTCAAGACTCACTATTTAAATAAATGCAGTAGCAACAATCTCGCTTGGCAGAGAGAAAGGAGCAATTAATATTTAATTATGAGTTCTATGAATCTTTCTCTTTTTTGCTCTTCCATTTTTTGGGGGCCTCTATGATGCTCTGTAAGTCCAAATTTATAAAAAGAAGAACCAAATTGAGGTCAGTCTCTTAAAGTTAAAATAAACAATGATAGCTACTGTCCCAACATTTTGATATGAGACATCTTGCACAAATTTGTATGTATCCATATAGCCCTTTGTATAAATAATAGAGTACAAATCTTTACTCACTTTTTCTTGCTTCAATAGAAAAGGAACTTTCCAGATTCTAGGAGTCTAATTTCACTTTATAGAAATGGACCATCCTATTGAGCATCAAACTGGAAAAGTTTATCATTTCATCTTTTGAGAGAGGAAGGATTATCCTTAAAAAATACCTTCCTTAATTGTGTTATATAGTGCTAATAGTCTTGGTTGTTTCTCTAATAACAACTATGAAACTCCCAAAATATGCAAGCATTGGGCATAATATTGTATAAGACTCCTAAAAATGTCAAAATTAATGAGTATTAAAGTACTATTAGGATAAAGGTAGGGCTAAGCTTGACTTAATCCGGTTTAGAATTTTGAAAAACCTTAGAATTGGACTAAAGTCCTAGTCCTTCAAAAATAGAAGGATTGGGACCACACTGAATAATTTGAAGAACCAGAACTAGAATAAATCAAAAATTAGTTCAATCCAGTTTAATTCTTTGATGCTATTTAGTGTTGCGTTTTCTTCACATTATTCGCATTCTCATCATCAATGACCTCCCTTCAATCATAGTTTATAACTTCAAATCACAATTAGGACATAATTGAGTTGTTAAAAATGGAGCGAATTGATTTATACTTATGACTTTGATTCTTTAGATAAGGGACTCAAATATATCTACATGTCAACGACTCCGAACGATATGTATTTCTATGGCTTCTTAAAAACGTTACTCTTTAGTATTTGCTTCTAAGATATGTTATTTGGATCAATAAAATGCAATAAAATTATTTTAATTTGATCTCATTTGGGATCTCAATTATTTCAAACTAAAATAGCGAACCAAGAATGGAGGGAGGCTACATTTTCTTTAAGGTTTGATAGTAAACAAAGAAGAAGATGGGATGGGTTTAGTTTAGGATAGCAGTAAATGATGGATATGGATTTAATAAGGTATGATATGGGTTTTGAATCAAGAAGAAGATGGGTATTGGGTATGGGTTTCAGTTTAGTTTGCGATTTGCATTTAAGAGAGATGAAAGAAAGAAGAAGAGGTTTCATTTTGTTTTTGATAATGGACGACAAGAAAGAGTGAATGTGAGGGGAAAGGATTTTAGGGTTATGATTGTTAAGCATATATAGTGTATATCAAATTATGTCTATACATACATGTTACATAAATACATACAAACAAAGAATAAATATACATATACATAATATAACAATAAACTATATATTATTTTTCAATTCCAGGCCTCAGTTCTAGTCCAATTCAAATTGATTTAGTTTCAATATGATTCTCAGTACAATTTTAAAGGAGGACTGGAACCGAATTGATTTTAAATAAAAATTAGTTCAGTTCTAATTTCTCCTTTATGTTTATCTGTCTAATACTAATTTTAGTCAAATTCTTTATTTGATTCAAAAAATTTCGAGAACCATGCTCAGCCTGAGATGTAAATGGACGAATGCAAAATCATGATATTCAAAAAATTAGGTGAAGAAAGGAGAAAAAGGGAGCCTCATCCCAAATTCAAAAAATTGTTAGTATAGTCCCACCTTGTTAGCCCTAGGATCCTAGGTAGCCTTAAACTGTTTAGCTAAGGCTATTAGCTCATATTCCAATGTATAACATATTTTTCCCTAATCAAGTCTATGTGTTTAGTCTTAGTAAATAAATGAATCTCTGATATAAATATTTTCTCTATCCTAGCTTTAATAAGGATAATAAAAGGGGAGGAGGTTGAAAAGGCCCATATGATAAAAGGAAATAAAAGAAAAAAAAAAAAACCTCACCCTTAAAAAGGAAGGGGATGAGTTAAAAAAATAACTAAAAGTGTAGAAAGAAAGAAATATGATGTAGAAAGGAGAAAAAGTGAAAAATGAGTCCTCAAGAATGAAAAAGAAGCAATTCATAAATATGAAGGCGCTTCTAAAAAAAATGTCTAATAAATGAGGAGTCATACTTGGAAAAGCAAAGCATTTGCAACTAAATCACCACTTCATAATTCACAAAGACATGTCTTTCTAGTTGAAGCATCACTTTAGAAAGGTCACCAAGCATGGAATCCTCAATCTAGTCTAAGAGGGGAGGGGATTAATTAATAAATATCGAATAGTGCCTCATATGAGCAAAAGTGACTTGAGCTTCCACAACCAAACCCCTATTTGGACCAAAAAGCTCTAGCCATAATAAAGAGTAGTTTGACATGAATAAAGAAGAACCTCACAGAGTTTATGTTGTAATAAAAAAAAAAGTATTTCACAAACAATTTGCTTAAGTATAATCTCTTACCTTATAATTAACAATAGTAACTATTCAAATAGAGCATAAAGACCTTTATAAAAGACACCTGGATCCTCAATCTATTGCTTTTATTTTTTGATTCAATATCAACCATATTTTTATATGGCTATCATTAACCAACCTAATTTATTACCTTTTGTAGAAGATAGTCTAAACTTAGATTGAAATGTATAATAATTCAAATTATTTGGGGGTAAATGAACTCATTAAATTATTTGAGGTCTATGATCTATATATCTTAAATATTAAGAATGATCATATAAGGAATGTTAGGTGTCAATTTTAAGTTTAAGCATGTCAATACTATGCATTATGCATATATACTTATATAGTTAGAATGAAAATGGGAAATGGAGGTATAGCTAGCTTTTCATCGACATTCTTCAGTTTATTTCAATTATGGATAAATATTTTACCTCTTCATAAAAAAATAAGAAAATCTTTGTATTTTCATTTATATGTCATAGTAATATCAAATTGAAATTGGAAACATAACAATGAATAGTAAAAATGTATAATAACTCTTCTAGAAATAAAATAATTACTTTCCTTTTTTTCTAGCTTTTCAAAACAATAAAAACTTTTAGCTTTTACTCATCGAGAAAAAAAGGCCTTTTTCTCTTACTCCTACCATACTATCTATGCATAATATAAATCTTAACTGAATTTTAATCTCAATCCTATTTTTAAATCTCACCTTATATAACATCAATTTTAAATCTCACCTTATATAACATTAATCACACTATAATTTTTTTTTCTCTTATATACTGTCACTCTCTTTCTAATTCTCACTCAACTCATAAATTGTTTTATAGTTGTCTAATCATCTCTCTTCTTTTCTCTGAAAACAACTATTCTCTTTTAGTGTTTTAAGGTTATTATTGATATATTTTATTGTAGTAAACTCATTTTATATCCATTTCTTTAATAAAATGAGTTATTTTTATCTAACTTTATTAGTTTTTATTTTTTATCTCTATTTTGAGAGTTTTTACTTTAGATTTATTATTTTGTCTCTTTTGGTGAAAGTTTTTGTCTCATTTTTTTGAAAATTTTAGTGATTGGAGATCGATTATTTAGCAACATATTATGATATAAATTAAGTATCATCTTTCAAATCTATTTTGGCATAGTATATAAATTTGAGTTCATACCGTGCTATAATATTATATCTAATAGAATTTTCATAATTGATAAAAATACAGAATTATTAGAGAAAATTTATGGTGAAAATATAATCATGATTTCGAAAATGAGTCAATACGTAATTATTAATAATGTTGATGATCGATTTCATATTGATACTCTAAATCATAAAATTATTTTCTTTTGTAAATTTTGTATGATTATTTATAAATAAAAATATCTTCTATTAATTTTTTAAAAAATCTCATTTATCTCAAACCCACAAAATGATAGTTCTTTTTTATTCACACATTTTACACTTGTGATTAAGCTCTTAATTTCAGGTGCTAAATTTTTAAGTAAATGACTGAGTTTAATACATTATTTTATCATAAAAAATTGATTTTATGGGATTTCTTTATCTTATCAATTTTAATATACACATTTAACAATATATACTCTAGTTTGTTATGTAAATAAAACAATGATAATTCTATTCACTGATGTAAAATTCTTAATAACATGAGATAATTTAAAATTTTTGTTAAAATAAGAAATAATTCAAAATTAAAATGTGAATAAATTTTATAAGTTTAAATAAATATAATATTCTAGTTTTTTTTTACCATTAGTTTTTCAATTTTTTTTTCTTATTTTGCTAAGAATATTATATTTTAAACAAATAAAAATTTAAAAATATCAATCGTTTATTTTAATTTTGTAAAGATAATCCATGTTTTATTTTTTTGAATCATTCCTTTTTTTTTATTGTGAGGACATTGTATGGGTACGTCACATGTACCGTAGAAGCAGCCATTGTTTAATTATTTCGGGTGGTTAAAGTCTCTATCATCGCACCTCTTGTGCCACCTGAAGATTGCAAATATCTGAATCCAATAGGAACCGTTGATCCCAGATTCAGACGATGAATCAGTGGATCCACGTAGGCAAACGATCAACTGTACACAAAGCACCTTGCACGTGGCGCGAAAAAACCAGCCAATCACGATCATCCCAATTGCACGTGACTTCCCCACTCCCCCCCCCCGGGGAAGCCAAAAAGCGAAGCAAAAGGGCAAAAGTGTAATATGTATGAAGCATCGGTGGACGTTGAAGCTGCATCAGATTTGCTCTTCACTCCTCCGCTCCAGGAGAGAGAAAAACAGCTTTTTGCTGTTAGAACCAAACGCTGCCTTTATCCGTCATCGTTTTGATGGTCAGTTTTCTGTTTATGAAGTTTGGTGGACAACAGTGAGAGAGAGAGAGAGATCGTGGTGAGTGAATTCTTGCCGACTTTTACTGTTCCATCGGTTTCTCTGCTTTCCTTCTTTTAAATTACCGACTTATACCCTTCGCCTTTACTCACATTACCGTCTCGCAGCTTTATTCGACGCGTAAAGTAATGGCCTACTTCTCTTCAAAGCCGGGTTCTCACTTCCATAACTTCATTTCATGCTTTCACTCCTCACTTTATTTCTTCTTCTTCTTCTTCCTTTTTTTTTTTTTTTTTTTTAATAAAGTAGTGTGGTCAGTTTTTTTTTTTCATGAATTTCTAATATTATTTGCATCATCTCAGTAATTTTTTTAGGGGTTCCAAAAATAGCAACGGCTAAATGCATGAAATTCGGGATTTCATTTAACACACGAGCATTGTTATTAAATGCTAGTGTTTTTAATAGTTATAATTTTGTATGTATATTTTTTGGGTTTGCAGGAGTTGCAGAGCTCGAGATTTGAGGAAGATATGTAGCAATGTCCTTCACCTCCAGATCAGAGTGAGCGCAGAGAAAGAGAACCCAAAACGACAGCGTTGTCCAGTAGTAATACCTTATCATCTCCAGCTCCAGCTCCATGTGCATTGCTCAACACTCTTAACTCTGTTCACTAACTCTCTCGTGACAGCGACACTGAGTATTTGGAGGTATGTATATATATATGTATGTATGTTTATGATGGAATGGGTAGGATGGGACCATTTTTTAGCAAAAGACACGACCTTCATGTGGCAATGGATGGAACCTCATATTATATGAATTTTCTTCTTAGCTCTTACTTGGTTTTCAAGCATGGTTGGTGACTACCTTAGAAAGTTTTCTGTTATGATTCATGACATTGCGATTGATAATTGTTGACGGAAGAAAAAAGAAAGGAAAATTTGATATGGGTTTTAAGGTTTTTTTATTTTCTCCTAATCATAATTTAACTACCATTATTATTATTATTATTATTATTACCTTTTGTTTTGGTTATCTAATTTTTTTGGTAGTGTTGATTATTACGCACGATTTGGATCTCTCTCCTTCTTACAGTTTCAAGTCTACATCTGTAATTAGCCTTCATTTTTCAATTGGAAATATTTTATTTTATTTTATTTTTGGGTAGTTGGTCGTTAAAATGATGATTAGCTTGTTGTTTTTGATATGAACCATAATTAGAATTTTCATTGGTTACTCATCTTTTGGGGTTAGTTAGATAATACCCATGATTAAATTCTTGATGCAGGTTCTGTCAAGAGTAATAAACCGATGGACCTACTATTTTTGAGCCAAAATCAACCACTTCGCTTTTAACATCCTAACTGTCTGTCTGAATATTTTAGGAGAGCAAGAGCAACTGGTGAGTAATTTGTCTTCCAGACTTTAATTTTCCTTTTTCAGAATTTTGAAATGATGATCTTATTTTTTGGCTTAATTGTTGGTGGGGTTGAGAAGACCTGAGAAATGGGATCAGTTGGAGGGGCAGAGCTGCCAAAGATGGAGAAGATGCAAACGGCAAGTGCTCGTGAGGAGAAGATTCTTGTTTTGGTGAGATTGAGGCCTTTGAGTGACAAGGAGAATGTGGCAAATGAAGTTGCGGATTGGGAATGCATCAATGACAGTACCATCTTGTACCGCAATACTCTTCGTGAAGGTTCCACATTTCCATCTGCCTATACTTTTGGTAAGAACATGCTTGTTGAATCTTGCTTACTGTAAAAATTGAAATGAGAATGCAATGTGTTGCCAACGATGAGGATTGGGTCTCAACTGTCTGTGGTGTAATCCAATTCTTTCTGTTCTGGTGAAAATTTACTATGCTTGGTTGCTTGAATATCATCGTCTCCATCATACGTAGACATTAAACTATTTCTGTATGGATTCTGGATAAAATATACCTGGATGTCTGATTGTCTGTTCTGTTTCGTATTGCATAATGCTTCACCCAGAAAAACCTGGAATGCTTAAAGACATAAGAATCCAAATTGTCAATATACAAATGGTCAATGAACAAAATTGCAATTGGCGGCCCATTTTCTTCCCTGCAACTCTTTAATGTGTTACATTTGTGTATATTTCTTTCTAGTTTAACCTAGAGTAACCTACATATCCTCGCCCACTATTTGCTTGCTGTCACTGTAGGACAGACAGCTGCTGCCTGCTGTCAGATGTCACAGCAGACACCACTATGAACCAACTGTGCCTTTTTCGTTTGCCTGGTGCAAATAGCATCATTTCTTACAAATTGTATCTTTATATTTATGTATTGAACCGTAGCTCTCATGTTTGGCTTAACTCTCAAACTTTTTATCGATCTTCAGTTCATCAAACTTTAGAGTAAGTCACAGGACTTGAACTCGTAATCAACATTTTAAAAGCAGATGTTTTTGGTTAAATTATCATTATTATTGTTAGTATTCATTTTCTGGGATAGACAGAGTATTTCGTGGCGACTGCTCTACAAGGCAAGTGTATGAGGAAGGAGCCAAGGAAGTTGCTCTTTCCGTTGTTAGTGGTATTAACTGTAAGTATAAAATGAGTGTCTTGACATCTCTGTTATGCTCCTTACTCAGAAGTGAAAAAGTTTTAACCTCCATTTGGTTTTTCCAGCAAGTATTTTTGCTTATGGGCAGACAAGCAGTGGAAAGACGTATACCATGATGGGAATAACTGAGTATACAGTAGCAGATATATTTGACTATATAAATAGGGTAATCAAAAGTTCTAATTTAGTCATGATTTAATCCTTCTCAGATTTTGATTAATTGTTCTTGTTCATGAATACTGATCATGCTCAAATTCTTTCCATAATTTTATTGTTGCAGCATGAAGAGAGAGCATTTGTTTTGAAATTCTCTGCAATTGAGATATATAATGAAGCTATTCGAGATCTGCTCAGTGCAGATTCCATTCCTCTTAGATTACTGGATGATCCAGAGGTTGTCATCGTCGTTTTTTTTCATGTTCTTTTTCTTCTTATTTTGGCCAAGGATTTGGCAAGTTGTTCTAATTAGTTTTTGTATTATTTAGAAAGGGACCATTGTGGAGAAAGTTACAGAGGAAACATTAAAGGACTGGAATCATCTACAGGAGCTTCTTTCTGTCTGTGACGGTAAATTGTTGTACTAGTTCTTGCTGTTATCGGATGATTTCATGTATGTAACTATTTTTTTACATTCTTGCAGCTCAAAGACGGATTGGGGAGACCTTACTGAATGAGAAAAGCTCCAGATCTCATCAAATTCTTAGATTGGTATGCCATCTCCAATGATGTACTTCGAGCATTTACTTCATGGCAAGTATTTAGAGTGCCTGATTGGTTAGAGTTGTTGATCTTAACTTTTTGATTTTCTCAGACAATGGAAAGTTCTGCTCGAGAATTCTTAGGCAAGGAAAATTCCACCACTCTTGCAGCAACTGTGGTATGGATCATTTATTGATTGATTATCATTTACAAAATCACAGAATAACATATTGTGGATAATGGGTGAGAAGTGAAAATACTTGTTTTCTTGTGCAGAATTTTGTTGATCTGGCAGGAAGTGAACGTGCATCTCAGGCATTATCCACTGGGGCAAGATTGAAAGAAGGATGTCACATAAACCGCAGTTTACTAACTCTGGGAACTGTCATTCGCAAGCTGAGGTTGATTTTTTTTCTTTTTCTTTTCATATGAATTTTTGAATCTATGATAGTTATAATGCATGTTGGTTTACTTGTTGAGTTTCATATAGATTTTCTTCTCAAGGATGCTATTTTAAATCGCTTATTGCCAATGGTATAATGTTAGTTTCTCCTGCCATTTTGTTCAAGATTTCTTGTAATAATAATAATCAACTTGAGAATGTCATGAAATGCTTAACGTTGGTAAGCTAGATGATGATGGATTTAAGGTTTAAGTTGTAGCCACCAACTTGAAAATGTTCTTTAATGTTTACTTAATCTGTAATTATCAAGAACGTCATGAAATGCTTGACATTGGTAAGCTAGATAATGAGAATGTTGTTTGCTTAAGTTGTAACAATCAACTTGAGAATGTCATGAAATGCTTAACATTGGTAAGCTAGATAATGAGAATGTAGGCACCTATTTGCTTGCTTTTCACTTGTTAAAATGCTAAATTGTGCAATGAAGACCATTAATGATTACTATGTCAGGCAAGTTTTTGCATACTGCAAATTCAAGAGAATGTCTATAACAATGCTCACACCTTGGCCTGCGCGCACGCACACACACTGCCAAGCTGACGTTTTCCAGAATTCCTAAGTTATAGAAGGGAAGTGCTCACAGCAATTTGTTTAGTACTTTCTACACTAATGAATGATGAGGAGCGGCATCCTTTGCTGCTGCTTTTTTATTTCTCTCCAGTTAGTCAGTAGTCTAAACATTATCAAAGAAGATGATTAAATACATTATTTCTATCTCATTAATTTGGTGTTGTAATGGATGCAGCAAGGGGAGAAATGGACACATCAATTACAGAGATTCTAAGCTGACACGGTTACTGCAACCTGCTTTGGGTGGAAATGCTAGAACTGCAATTATCTGCACACTGAGCCCTGCACGTAGCCATGTTGAACAAACAAGAAACACTCTTTTATTTGCTTGTTGTGCAAAAGAAGTCACTACAAAAGCACAGGTTAATGTAGTAATGTCTGATAAGGCACTGGTTAAGCATTTGCAGCAAGAGTTAGCCAGATTGGAGAGTGAATTGAGAAGTCCTGCCCCTGCTTCATCAACCTGTGATTATGCAACATTACTTAGAAAGAAAGATATTCAAATTCAGAAGGTAATAATTTACCTTTGAAACTCATCTGCAAATACTTCTTTCCATGTATATTTTATGGACAAAAATTAAAATGCCTATATATAACATTCAATATTACTATGCCCCATTTTTTAGGCCATCTATAGACAGTTGATTTCAGTTTAAATTAATTACTCAATCATAATGTTTGAACCGTCAGTTGTTCCAATTAACTCTCTATGATCTGATAGATTTTATTGGAAGGTTTATCTGACACATGTCCAGATGTCATTTTTATGTCATTTCTAGAATAGATATGTCACATCTTATTTATATATCTGCATAAACCAGGAGGTCATGATAAACAAAAATTTTGAAGTTAACATTATAAAGCCTGGCTTAACAAATCAATGGCAACATCAAGTATGAAGAGTGAAGAAATCTACATTTTTTAGCAGCTTCTATACAGCGACTTGGCTGCAGAAATCGTACCTTGCACTGTGTATGAATTGCTGGCCCCATCATCATATCTTGGACCCTGATGTCTGTTTTGACTTGATGGCTTGGCAGGCCTCAAGTTCAAATGAAATATGGTAATTAAGAAAAAAAGCTTGCAAGTGCATTGGCTCACATTGATCACATGAGTTTTTATCATGCAGATGGAGAAGGAGATAAGAGAGTTGACCAAGCAACGGGATCTTGCTCAATCTCGGGTTGAGGATTTGCTGCGAATGATTGGACAGGATCAACCTTCAAGAGATGGGGTACATTTATTGCCTAATTTTTCTTAGACATTGATTAATGTTGATAATGCTGCTCCAACTGTTAACTATTTTGTAAATCAGGCTGTGCTTCATACTCATTCAAATCAGCTAGTAGGGCATGCATGGGAAGATGAATATTCAGTATCAGAATCTTCACGTTATCTGAATGGAGGTGTCAGAAGGTTCAACAGGAATAATTATTATGATGAAGACAGTGAGAGCAACATGGAGGAGCCCTACTGCCCGCAGGACAACACCAGGGACCATTCTGTGTCTGTTGGTACTTCCTCACTGATGTCAATTGGAAAGAAGATTGCTAGATCTAGTTCATGCCGGAGTTTGGAGGATACTGCAATTGGACCTGCAGAAGATAATGATGACTACTGCAAGGAAGTTCAATGTATTGAAACAGATGGGAAAAAGAGGGAAAACAACTTTGCACCCCATTCCACATCAAATGGTGAAAGTGAAGGAACATTAGCTTTGACAACATTTTGGAATGGTACTACATCAGGGCAAGAAATATCAACTTCAGCAAATGGACACAGAGAAGTGAGTCACATGCAAAATGGTTTAACATATGACCTCTTGGAGCAGAGACTACATCATGTGCAAAGGACAATAAATGCTTTTGCCAGTCCTGACAATAATGAAACATCTCCACGATCTTTGGCAGCTGATTTGTTGAGTTCTGGAGGCATGAATATAACAAGGAGCTGGAGTTCCCGCGAGAATCTCGTTACTGAGGGCACCCCACCCAATGGTTTTGATACAAACTTTTCTGGGAGGCCAGAAAGCATCCGTAGGAAGTTTCCCCTGCTAATTTATGATGGCAATGCTGCAAGATTATCAAGAAATAATTCCGAGTCTTCTCTTGGTAGTGCCTATACAGATGACTTCAGAAGTCAGAGCATCAAAACTTCTGCTGATGATGAGATACCCAGCATCCAAACTTTTGTTGAAGGACTGAAGGAGATGGCCAAGCAGGAGTATGAAAAGCAACTAGTTGATGGTCAGGTGAGAGTTCTATATACTTTTCCTCCCATGACTGTGCAAGAAGTTGCATCATGTTGTCCGTTAGTCACGCGAAAATTTCTTTTATGACATTGTTTGATCTTCACGTGCTATGTTCAGGAGACAAACCCAGCAGCTCCTAAAGTTGAAAAGAATGCAAAAGATGTTGGATTGGATCCCATGTGTGAAGCATTGGAAACTTCAACTTCTATTGATTGGCCTCTGGCATTTGAGAGGCAGCGGAAAGAGATACATGAACTTTGGCAAACTTGCAATGTTTCCTTGGTCCATAGAACTTACTTTTTCCTGCTCTTCAAAGGTGATCCAACAGATTCCATATACATGGAGGTAGAACTCAGGAGACTTTCCTTCCTTAAGGAAACATTTTCTCAAGGGAATCAGGCTGCTGGAGGTGGTAGAACATTCATGTTCGCATCAAGGTTCTCTCTTTCTCCCTCACCTATGAGTGCTTGTTTTCAATTTCATATATCTTGTGGATTTTGAAACCTGTTTCTTGCAAAATGCATTCGTCCATTTGTCTACTATTTGTTTGCTGACAAGTAACAAGCCTTGACTACTAGCTAGACACGGGAGGAGGGGTTAGAGAAAGAAGAGGTGGAAGTCATTTTTGAAGCAACCTTTTGATTCTGATTTCAGCTTGTGTTTTTATTTTTTTTTTGGTAGGGTTCTTTCTTTTAGTTTTCTTCCATGTTTGCCTCTTCTGTTTCTCTTTCTCACAGCAGCAAAAAGTTCTGCATTTGTTGTTACAGTATTTGATTATGGAAGAAGAAAATGAGGATGAGGTGCGAGTAGATGACATTAGAAAGATTGCAGCCAACATTCAAATGGATTTGAAATTCTTTATTTGGACCCACAGAAATTTTTCTAGTCGCTTAGCAGACTACATTCTCTTCTTGCTACATAGATTCATATAACATGTTTCTTCTCTTATGTTCTACTCTTATCAAATCTCTCTCACTAACGCTACAATCCAAATCTGGGGGGGACAGCAACAAAGCCCTTCATCGGGAGAGAGGGATGCTGAGCAAGCTGATGCAAAGGAGGTTATCAGAAGAAGAGAGAAAGAGACTCTACCAGAAGTGGGGTATTGGGTTGAACTCAAAACGCAGGAGGCTACAGTTGGCAAACCGACTGTGGAGCAGCACAAAGGATATTAACCACATAATGGAAAGTGCTGCTGTTGTTGCAAAGCTGGTCAGATTTGTAGAACAAGGCCAAGCTCTCAAGGAGATGTTCGGGCTTAGCTTCTCTCCTCCAAGCACAAGGAGAAGGTCCTTAGGCTGGACATACAGCAAGTCAACTCTTTTGTAGGGTTGTTCTGTGCCAAATGTACACGACTAGAGGGTGACATGTTGAATTAGATAGGCCATATAGCATTCTTTACCCGACGAGAAAATTGGAAAGGATTATGTGATTGTTGTAAAAATTATAGCTTATATCATGTCCAAGTTTGTACTCGGTTTGCACTTTTTTGTCCATGTATGTTGCTGTTAGGACAATTCTCGTTCCTGTTCTCTAAGCATCAACAGTTGCCAATTTCTGCTGAGCAGCGGCTGATTGTGTAAGAGAAATTTGAAATGGGAGAAAATAATGAGCAGAAACCACTGTCCTAGTCTATCAGTGCAATGAGTTTGGAGATGAATATCTGTTTGGTGTCTCAGTACCTGAAAAGAATAAGAAAAAATGGATTCTAATTAAGAATGTCAATTATGGTAAAGACTATAATGTCATTTACATTATCATATTATAATATCATAATTAATAATTCACTGTTAGATAAGATAAAAGTCATTATTTATTATTAAATTAGATAGATTAAATACAATTAGATTAAATAAAAATTATTATTTATCATTAGATTAGATAACGTTTAACGGTATTATTAAATCTGTCATTGTAGAATTACATGTCAACCATAACATATAATATATTATTATGAATTTCACAATAGTTGCCAGATTACCTAAAATGATAAAATGAAGTCATCAATCATTATTTAGATAATGTCTGGTTGGTTTGGATGAGAAATTTTAAAAAATTTATAGATTTGTTCATATCCAAATGTGAGTCAAAATTTAAGAATTATATAAAAAACACATCATCCACTACAATCTTTAAAATGAGGAATTTTGATCATTATAATAAATAAAAGATTTTATAATTAATTTTTTACTATAAAATGTCCTTTAAATTCATATATTTGTTAATACACTCTAAACATATTAAATTTTATAAATCTAAAAATTATAAAATTCACAATTTTAAAATCTACAAAATTTAATAAATTCATAAACTGAAAAAACTTTTCCACCTAAATTTGACTTTAATGTCTTTTTCACTTCCATCACAAACTATAGTTCTAAAATAACTATAGATGTCTAATATATATTTTTATAGATTATAGATTTGTGCAACGGTGCGAGTTGTATTTAATTATATTTTTTAAGATTTACTTAGTTTTAAACAAATAAATATGTAATATAGGGACGCCACTCAACATTTTTCAGTTTAATTTCAATGCATTACATATTGAACAAAATTAGATCTTATTAATATCATCCTTCTTACAAAAAGTTTGGTTGAAGTTCAAACTTTTTACCAAAAGAAATTTTCCATGCAAAAAATTAATTTAGCTATAATTTATAATATATATATATATATATATAAAAAACGACACCGCTTCTTTGCGATTTCATTTCCTCCTGTGTGCTGAAACAAAACAAAGCGGTGGAAGTGGAAGTGGAGAAGAAGAGGTTCGGAGATAGAGACACGAGCTTGACATCATACGTAGCTCGAAGAGCAGTGCAGAAGGAGAGGGTTCTGATCCTCTACCGCCGTGCTCTTAGAGACACTCTCAACTGGGCCGTCCATCGCCACCTTTTCTATCAAGATGTAATCAATCAGATCTCACTATTTCTCCTCTCTAATTTTAAAAACAGTAATGATCATTATTAATTATCTCTTCCTCCTACAGGCCTCCAATCTCCGCGAGAAATTCGATGCCAACAAGCATGTGGTTCGTTTTCTTGTATTTCTCTTCTTAATTATCGTGGTTTTCTTTTGTAATATGCTGTTTCCATGGATTTTGCAGCAAGATTTGGACGCCATCGATAGGATAATTGCTGATGGTGAGGCTCGGTACAATAAGTGGCGCCATCCTGATCCTTATATTGGTATTTCTTTGTTTCTTTTTTTTAAAAAAAAAAATGAAAAAGAAAATATTTGCTTAGATTGTTAGGTTAGTGTTTGTACATTATAACTATGAGCAGATATTTTTTTTAGCATTTGATTATTAATATCTTGAAAAATACAAGAATTTTAAAAGTCCCAACACGATTGTTTGAATACGCTTTTTTTTGTCAATTGCTAGATTGCTTGTTTACTCAATCTATATTCAGTGCCACCTCTTTAAATATCTCTAGTAATATGTCTTCCTTGTTCTGCTTTGGCTATAAACTTAGTTTTATCGTTGGAATGGGGAATTGGTTTGCATTCCTAACCCTAAAAGTTCACAAACTTAGAACATGCATTGGAGTTGGAGGGCTCATCTCGCTGTTCCTTTCCTTGCCTCGTTGTTGCCTGTGAGATCAATTGGGGGCTGCATCGTCTTTCTTTGGTACAGTTTCTCATGATACTTAGGTTTTTTAGGAATATTTGCCCTATTTACAGCCCTATTATTCTTTATGATAATAGGAAGGCTTTTTGGATTTTGTTATGAAAACAAAAAGCTGTACTGCCTCTATTTTATGGTCCTGTAAATATTGAACAGATGAAGTCATGAAGTTATCTCAAAAAATGAATGTCATAGAGAGGCGGGTATATTAGGGGATACCCCCTTGATTTAAGGCCCCAAAGCTATCACTTGTTGCAGACAAAATCTGGATAGTCACATTCAGGATCCCTCTTTTTTTGGTCAAGCGAACAAAAGAAATTCAGGATCCCATTTTGCTATGATGATTGGCTGCCTTTTATTATTATTTCTCTCTTTCTTTCTGTGTTTATATACTATTTTGAAGGAGTAGAAAAAGTATTAGGAGTTCAAATCAAATGCAAAAAAGGAATTATTTGCATGAAAGGAAATTGACAAATCTATGCTGTCTTTTTTCATGTGGCACTGATATTTCCTGTTGTAGAGCTGGCAATGCAATTGTCTAACTCGAATATATTTTTGTTCAGTTCCTTGGGCTCCTGGTGATACCAAGTTTACCCGAAATCCAATTCCACCTTCTGGGGTAATTGATTATAATTCTCTCATCTTGTTTATATGTAGTTGTTCCACTGTTTCATTCTTTAAAAGACAAAGGAGGGAAAAAAAAACAGTAGAGGGCAATCTATTTAAGTTAGAGTCTCTCTGTTTTGGGCTCACCTCATTACTTGTGCTATATTCATTCATATCTACTATTGTTTATAGTGTTAGCATCAAGCAGAAGTGTGTATATGGGTGTAATCATTAGTGGCTGTACTGAACTCCTTACACTTTGTTTTTAGCTTCTTTTTTTTTCTGTCATTTAGTTCTTATCTTTTCTTGGTCTGCAGATTGAGATAGCGTATGACTATGGTCGAGAAGATAATGACTAAATCCACATCTTTTCCAATAGCAATGAATAAAGGTTAGCACTATAATTAGTTGGTATATTGTGCTGTTGGTTGCATCCATCAGATGATATTCTTCTGGTAGCTGCAATAAAAGAATTTTAT
>CATIWR010077886.1:0-14110 GCA_949677035.1 Omphalea diandra | reverse complement strand
TATATATATATATATATATATCGTTAAAACTAATGATAAGCCTCTCTTTTTTTATATGTAAATTTTTTTATAAAATGATGAAAACTCTGTTTTTTTCTGTTTATAAATTTATTTTAAAAAAAATACCGAATATTTGAATTGATCTCATTTGAACCGAATTGATTCATTAATCTTGAATATCCGAACTGAACTATCCTAAAAATTGATTCAATACGAGATAGATAACTTTTCATTTCATTATCACTATGATTCTTCCATTATTTAAATAATTAATCTTCAATTTGTTATCGAATAACAATAAAGCTGTCCGCAGATCCATAAGCGCTCGCATATTCGCCCGAATTACCGTCGACAACGAAGTCATAACCTTTAATGACACTTCTGTCACCATTTGTCTCTCCCACATATTTTTTCCTCTAATCTCCAACTACAACTTTGCTTTCATTTTCCGTCTTAATTTTGGTAGTGTGGATGATAGTTAATGCTGCATGGTTTTTTTTTTTTTTTTTTTTCTTTTTAGCTAAAACATACGGCCAGGACACTCCATGCAAATTTTCCTAATTTTATAATTGATAAAATGCGTATTTTGATATCTAAATTTTGTATGATTATATTAATTGATTTATAAACTATTATCCACAAATATTGAACTCTTAAATTCTTATTTTTTAATATTATTGAGGGCTTTTATAGTTTAAAGATTCAATGATATAAATAATAATTTAGGAATCAAAATATACGTATACCATAATTAGGTAAAATATATATATATATATATATATATAGCTTATGTAGGTGACTTTATATGATAATATGCTTCAATCAAACCTGAGTTAATATGAATAGAAATCTTTGTATCACCGTAATTAAGTTGGGTGTACCACCAACTAGATTCTTAAATACCCTTTTAATTAGTATATTAACTAGGATTAAACCACAAAAAATTTAATTCATGTTAATTTTATTAGTTGTTTTATTTATTGTCCGTTATTTTTCTTAGTGCAGATTTGAATCATTGTTAAATATTTGGTGGTTTTTTTCAATGACGCAATCAACATGTTTAATTATCATTATTTTAGTTTTGCATCAATCAACATGTTTGAATTATTATATATATTTATCTTAAGTTTTCAAATTATTAGATTCATTTATTTTTAAAATATTAAGTTATTTAATTTTTACAAAAAATAAATTTTTAAAAATTAAATTAAAGTAAATAATAATAGAAAATCTAAATTGAATTAGATAAATATTGTATTAATTTATTTTAATTACAATAATAGAGACAAAAATCAATAAAATAAAAAAAAGAAGAAAGAGACAAAAAAAAGTTTTAGTTATAAAAGAATTGATGTATTTTTTGAAAAGAGAGACAAAAGTATATTTTTAGACACTATGTAATATGTGCTTCTTCTTTTTTCCCCCTTAAAGTAAAATGGTGTCTTAAATTGGACTCATGGTGTATCCTAAATACAGATTCAGCATATACGTATTGATGTAAGTGATAATTATTATTTCACTCTGTTTTAATATATTGAAGATCAATTGTTTTTTCTTTAACCTCCATATAACTACCATATCGCGCTATAACATTTCAATTAAAAGTTCAAAACGAAAATAGGTCCATTACATTTGAAATAGAACTTGGAAGAAAAAATATTATGAATATAAAATCAGTTAATCAAATTGAAAAAGCATTTAAAGGTTAAAATTCCAAATCAATTAGACAAAAATGCAACAGTACTTAGCATGCAAACGAGATCACAGAAATTAAAGCATCTAATTTGAAAGCATACCTAAAGGTCCGGCACAGTAAATGACAACCTCATCAATAGAGCAAAAGAAATCAAGTTCAGATATGGTGAAACTCACCCAAAAGAACTTTTGTTAAATTAATATGGACTTCAAATATTAGTGATCCACTATATTTTCAACACTTTCACGTGAATTATCCAGATTGTTAAGATCACGGGAATTACCTACAATAACTGAATAATGATGAACCTATTTTGCCCTTATATATTGATAATAAATACATATAAACAACAAAATCTCAGAATACTCAGCATCTTCAAATAACTCGAAATGCCTCATACAGTTGGGAACTCAGCAGCCCTTTCTGAAACCTATTGTGTTCATTCTGAGTTTTTATCATTTGTTGCCTTCCTACCTGCCATTGCAAGGCATAATATCAGATATCAAAATCATGTTATGATTTGGATTTGAACAAGGAAACATCCAAAGCCACTGGCACTTCACACTGCTCAAGCAGCCAGTCAAAAGAATGAACAGGACAAAAAAGAGGGTCAAATTATACATCCTTCTATCAAACTGCATGATACAACTTATCTAATTCGATTGCGAGCAGACAGTGATACCAAGGATAAAATCTTAGCAACCATTTAAATATGCTTTGTGCTCCTTAAATGGGGCAAACGAGTGTTGACAAAAGCATTATGTGTGATCCTCAATAGGAACAACTTCAATCCGACTTGATATCGTAGACAGGTTACTATAACTGTCAAATAAGTTGAGAACTTGAGATTCTTAAATCTAGCGTAATTGCACATATTTGAAAACAGGAAGAGACAGAAGGATAACAAGGGTTGTGGATGCCTTTCATCCTCTTTACCACTAGCAAGCACAATGTACGTATACATGCATTTATTAATCACATTTGTTCAATGCAGGAAACATGGAAACTAAAATATATTAATTTAGAAATACAAGTTCATGACAGTGAACTAGGAAAGAGTAAACACAAGGCTTACCAGTTAAATTAGTCAGATTTGGTCTTCCCAGTGTTTAAAAGCACCATTCCTGGCATTTCCAATGCCCCCAAGTCGACTGGAACGAGAATCATTCAGTGCACCACCTGTTTGCCTTGAAGTTCTGTCACTGAATCTACTTGAACGACCAGAACCAAAATCCCCAAAACTAGGGCGATCTGATCTATATGCTTCACCAAAACTATCTGAACCACTAAAATTTCCGGGTTGGCTTCTATTATAACCCCCACGACCAGATCCATTCAGTTGACCAGAAACTTGATCACGACCATCAGAATGGCCAAACCTAGAATTCCTATATCCTCCAAAGTGACTAGATCTATAATCCCCACGACCACCAGATCGACCAAAACCTGAATCACCAAATCCACGAGCTCGACTAAAACCTGTATCACCAAATTGATGATCTCTTGTTCCTCTAAATCGACTGCCATTACCCATGTCATGTAGCATATCCATGCTTCCACCCTCAACACTGATCCTAGGAAGCTGAAATAAATAATACATTAAGGATGCCAGCAATTCCATTCATTGACAATTTAAAACACCATTAAAAAGAATATTGCATGCATGTGTATGCTACAAAAATGGTAGCATCTTTTCTCATTACAGTTTATGAGGGAAAATATCTGATCTGAATAAATATGTATACAGATAAGATCATGAGTATTTTTATCATAAATTCAAAGTTAGATGAGTACAATTCCTTCTGACAACAGAAACAGAGAGAAGCTCAGTGTACCATAAACCCAAAAGGTGACAGCCACCAGATTAGAATAGACTATGCTAAATGCCATGCACACAATCTAATTAGAATTGTGAATACCATGAAACACTTTGACTAATCCACCCCCCTAATCTTCCAAAAAACTCCATAATCTTCTTCTAGTTTATTTAATTTCTTTTATGTGCTTTCTCAACAACTCCATAATATTCTACTTGTTTATTTATTTTCTTTATGTACCATCTCCTTCAAAAAAGTGAAAAATTATCCAAGAATTCAGTGGAAACAACTCCATCCTTAGAGAAAGGAGGTTTTTTTTTTTTTTTTTTTAAACAGTCAGAGATGGTGCTGAATGGAGCCAACTCTTCATCTATATGGCTATGAAAAAGTTTAATAGCAACCTGAAACATATATAAGTCAAGATACTGTCATGGTGGAAAAAAAAAATCATGTTTCTTTCTATTCTGATCAGTTTGTTTCAACTTTTTATAATTACAAACAGGAAAATTCTCAACTTAAATTTTCTGAAAACTGAACTAGAGGGAACTGACAAGAATTCTATGCACTCATAACCAAAGTCTCATAAAGTTCATGCACTTGAATATATCAAATGAAAATCTTATAACCCATGTTATTTTCTGTTAATCAGTGTCAAAACAGTTTTAACAACCAACTACAAATAAAAAAACAAATTTAGAAAATTTAGATGGAGAAAGGAGACTGGTAATAACCTCCATAAATCTGCACCCCACTTCCCGCTCATAGATCTTCACTTGCCTGGCTTGATCCTGTGTGTAAATTAGAATGGCAGTTCCTTTCTTCCCAGCACGACCAGTCCGGCCAGATCGATGAACAAAAGTCTCTGAACAGTTAGGTAATGCATAATGTATTACCTAAGCCAAGAAAAACAAAGTCAACAGAGAGAGAGAATAGAGTTTCACAAGGAAAATCCATAATGGTTGCATATTAGCAATCTTAAGACTCTGTTTCTAAATAACTTGTATATGGAATATTTATCAAATAAAATTTGGAAAAATGCATTTTGAGGCCCTTGAACTACTAGTTTTTTTGTCTATCGAGTCTTGATATTTAATTGCTCAAATTAAGATCCGGAATTTTTGTTATCCAGAAAAAAAAACGGGCTGAACATCTAATTTTTTTCAGAAATTCCTTTTAGAAAAAGCAAAAACTTTGTACAATTTTTTACAACCCACAGTAAACTGCATGCGCAATGTGAAGCCCTTCACCCATCCCATCCTCATTTCCTTCAAAGACTTTAATATACCTAAACTTCCTATAATTATTTCCCTTCCGATTTGCATCTCTTATAGGGATGTAGGAAGCCAGATGCAAACAGTCAACAACTAAACAAAAAAAAAATTACATTTTACACCAGCAAAACAGGCCTCGCAATGATACAATCCTATTAGATATGCCATACGCAACAAGCTTGATGTGGTAAAACAACAATCAATAATATAGAAGAATGAAGACAAAGATTAAGACTTCATACAAGAAAACAAAATCACAGTTATCATGAAACAATCAGAACCTATGTGACATGGAAATAGAGACGAATATATGAGAAAAAACCCAAACGGATATGGGGAAACAGTATTTTGAAAAAAAATGCAGGAAACAGAAATGTGGTGAAAATGTGTCAATATAAAGAAATATAGGTATATTTATAAATTTTATTTCTTCATAAAATTATAGAAGTTATGTGGAGTCACTCTTTTTACTAAAGCATAGAGGGACTAAACCATAGTGGGTACTAAATTTAAAGCAATTACATATGAGTTTTAAGAAAAATGCCCAAATTTTAATTATAAGTGATCTTTAGGGACTGTTTTGTAATTTACAATACAATGATAAACCCCGATCTAAGCTCAGTCACACGTCCTTTATACAGCAGCCTGAACACCTGTGTTCTTTCATCTTCATTTTCTTTAAACTTTCATTCTGTTTCTGAAAGTTAGGGTTGGAAGAGCTCTTCCTTCAACAAAACTGCCAACAAAGCCTTATAGGAGGCTAGCATGCCGTCGATCCAAGCCCTAATTTGAGATCTCAGATCTCACAAGAGAGAGACACCATCCCTTGATCAGGAGGCAAAGTGGAGAGCAGAGAGAGAGATATCAACAATGAAAATATGATTGAGGATTTTTTTTTTTTTTTGGGGCGGTGGGAGGCAAAGGAATGTGATTCTAATTTTTGCAATATTACAGAAACTGGGCCCAAATATCAAGCCCATTTCATTGAGTTTCCATTTCCAAAACATTTCAGAAATGTGAAACACTTCCTTCTCCACATTCCAGTGCATCATAAATCAGAGTCATGACAAAGCTATAAGAAACAGAAAGTAAAGTAACAGTATTTTACCAGATCAACATTAGGAACATCAAGACCACGAGCAGCAACATCAGTGGCAACTAATATATTGAAATGCCCATTCCGGAAGCCTGAAAGTGTCCTCTCTCTCTGACTCTGAGAAATATCTCCATGCAAAGCCTCACATCGAAAGTTTCTCGCCATAGCATATGCCAATCGATCAGCTTCACGTTTTGTTTCAGTAAAAACAATGCACTTTCCTCCTTTTGCATGTTCCTAACAATTATAAATCTGATGCTGAGAGCAAGCATGCCAATACAAGTGAAAACAGCAATAACTATAAAATCTCTAAGATTCACTAGTTGCTAAAAAAAAACCATAAAAAGGTTTAGAAAAGCTCAAAAGGATGACAAGTATAAGCTCTAGATTCATACTGTTATCAGAGGACCAAGTATTGATGCTTTTTCATACATGTCTGAGGCAATTGAATACAGAGTAATTCCATCAGCCAGCTTTTTATCAGAATCCCCAACCTACATGCAAATCAGATGTTAAAAATCTTGCATCGCCTTGCAGCAAGGAGTAACAAACCATCTTAAACAGCACAAAGGATATCACCAAAGGTCATTGATACAAGCTCATAAAAAACTGGAACACTAATAGAAACAAAAAAGATATATAGACAACTGTGAAGTTATAGGAGGCTTAACACAAAGGATATGTTTGGTAGAGGTTAAAGGAATGAGGTAAATAGTTACTGGAGTAACAATAAAGGTGTAACAATTAAGAGAGTTAAGAAGTAGAATAAAATATTACAAGAGCAATAGTTAACTATGTTTGTACTATTAAAAATAAAAGATTAATAATATAATAATTTATATTTATGTTCAGTTAATATTATCTAATAATATTAATAATGATATGGTAATTATAATTATTTTCATAATAATATTTTAGTATCATTGTAACATATCATTATGATATTTATATATTATAAATAATTACTATATTAGTAATTTTTTTATTACTATCAATGTCACTTTTATAATAATTATATTACATTAATATTTTTTATATACTAGTAATAATTGTTATATTAATAAAATTTTATAATATTAATGTTAATATTTTAATACTATTTACATTAATAATTATTCTATATTATTAATAAATATTATATTAATAATATTTATTTATTTTTATGATGTTTAACTTTATATTGTTTATATTAATGCTAATATAATATAAGAAATAAATTTTTTATTCCCTATCATGCTTTCACCCATCTAACCTAGGGAGAGTAGTTAACAAAAATACACTAAGAGGGAGTTAAGTGTTAAGGTTATAAAATCTGTAGAGGCCCGCCTTTAACAGTTAAGCCCCTTAACTGTTAACCTTCATCAACCCCTTACCAAACAGCCAAAGTCTCAATTGCTACTTATTGAATATCAAATTTACGGTTATATTTTGCAAATATGGCTGGAAGGAGCCTGATACTCACGAGATCAATAGTCAGGGGATTTTTGAGGTAATTTCTAACAAGGTTTTTAATCCAGCTTGGCATTGTTGCAGAGAATAGCATGCTCTGCCGATTCTGTGGCAACCTCTGGAAGATTGTTTCAATATCATCCACAAACCCCACTCCAAGCATCTGATCAGCTTCATCAAGAACAACATGCTGAATCTCTGAAAGGTTTAGAGAACCTCTCTTCATCAAATCAATAATCCGGCCAGGCGTGCCAACAACAACATCAACACCATAATCAAGCTCCTTCATTTGACGTGCAATAGGTGTACCACCATAGAGACATATGGTATCAAGGTTGGCTGCAGACTCACGAAACTCCTTCTCAACCTGGCGTGCAAGTTCCCTTGTTGGAGCCATAACCAAGGCCAAAGGATTCCTACCCCGCCTTCAAAATGCAAAAATCAAACAATCACATGCAAGTTCATAAAAATTGAATTGAAGGAACGAATAACAGTCAGGAAAGCCACAAACCCGTGCTTAGCATTGAACTGAATGATTCTCTCAATAATGGGGATTCCAAATGCAAGTGTCTTCCCTGTTCCTGTTCTAGCCCGCCCAAACAAGTCCCTCCCTTGCATTGCTGGTTCCATCACGGCTTTCTATATTATTTATTTCCAGAAAATTAAGGAAACCGAAATGGAAATGGAAATGAAAATGGAAAAAAGAAGTGAGTTTTAACGAAAACAAAACTGGGAAAAGGAAACCAAAAGTTCAATTATAGAATCACCTGAATGGGAAAAAGTGCGGTGATACCCCTACGCGCCAAAGCAGAGACAATTTCTTGGGAAATCGCAAGCTTTCCAATCTCAAGCCCCTCCTCATTACCCTTCATATTCGTACTCCCTCTTCCACCAACTCCCTTCTCTTCCTCGTAGCCATAATCATCTACCGCGAACTCCGCCGGAGACAACAGGGACGCCTTAAACTCCAAGGGCATAGATTTCACATGAAAGTCCCTCCATCTGTTGTTGTTCCATCTGGTGTCGTTGTTGTCATTAAAAGCCCTGGAGGGACTTCTTGGTGTAGTCTCGACAGAAAGACCACCATTCCTGGTAACAACCAGGGCCGCCGATGAGAATCCGTGGCGTAAGAGGGTTTCAATTGAGGTCAAAGCAGCCAAGGCCCGATTAGGGGCTTGCGAAGTCGACCTCCTCAGGATTATGCTCATCATCCCTCAAGTTTCTGACTTCAGTCGTATGGGTATTTATTAGAGAAAAAGGAGATCAGAGCTTTAGAAATTAGGGAATGAGGCTGGAAAGAGTTCGGGAGGGTTTATGAAGCAAAAGGCAGAGTGATTTGGATTTACTGCCGTGAGAATCACCGCCACGTCATCCATTTACTTCCACATGATTTAGCCATTGAGAATTAGGGCTGCGTTGGACTAGAGGTGATCAAACCGATTAATTTGATTTATTTAATTTGATTTTTTATTAAAATTAATTAAATTAAATTTTATATTTTATAAATTTAATTGAATTTAAATTTTTTAAAAAATAAATAAATCAAACTGATTAAACTAAATTTTAAAACAAAATTGATCAAACTAAATTTTATTGACATATAAACTAAATCAAATCGAATCTACAAAATTTTAATCTAATTTAGTTTGATTTAACTATATTTTATATATTTTAAATTTGATTTAATTTAAATTGATTTGATTTATAATATTGATTTATTTAGTTTGTTAAGTTTTTGTACAAAAAATTGAATGGAATTAAAAATTGTAATTTTGTAAAAATAAAATTGAACCAATTTTTGTTAAACATCAAATCAAACTAACTGAATTAAATCAGCTCCTTCAATATTTTTTTTTTTTCATTAAAGTTTTTGCTCACCCCTGGGTTGGACATCTCACTTCATTAGGAAAAAAAAAAAAAAAGACACCTTACACTGGAAAGTAACTGAATGCATTTGACATAAAATTGAATCGAATGCGGTCCATCTTGAACCAAATCGAGGATAAGAACCAAAGTATATTCCAATTGACTAGTTGTTAAATAGTTTAAATATATAGAAAATGTGATATCTTATTACAAAGTATTATTTTAATAATACATGATAACGTGACATCATTTAGTTAGCTAAATGATTAGTAAACTATAAGTAGTTCTTTCATTCTATATTGGCGGTTGTTTTTTGGGTTTTACTTAAAAATTAAAAAATTATTAATTAGATATATTTTAGAGAAAAATGACTAAATTATTTTTATAAAAATATTTAAATTAAATGAATTAATTATACTTAATAAGGATAAGTATAGAATTAAAAAAATAATTAAAGTTTTATTAATATTTAAAAGTGATAGAAACTATGAAATAATTTTTTTTTCCAAAAAAGACAATTAATATGAAACGAGAAGAGTATCTTTTTTTAGAGATTGTGGAGCTTCAATCTTCTTCTCTTAGTGTAAAGCTTCAGTCTTCTTTTTGTCTTCCTCATCATTTTCTCGTCAATCTTGTTTAAAAAATAGTATTAATAAATAAAATATAATGGGATGAGTTAAAGGAAATGTAAGATTTTTTTTTTTTTTTTAAAGTTATGTACTCTATACATGTTTTTTCAATGGTGAGCCAACAAAAAAGTAGGAGTTTGAAGAGATTTTCGACAGTTTCTTTAATTTTCTTTATTACTGGGTGTTACAAGAAAATAGGAGCTTGAGATATTGATATCAAAGTAGGTGCACTTGGAGATTATTTTTTACCATTAACATGAAATGTTTGCATAACTCAAAATGATATTTCAAATGTTTGTTCGATACAGAAACTAATAACTATCTAAAATATTTTTTCGAAATTGTAAATTCTGGTGGTGAATAATAGAATTGAAGTTCTATCTTTGAAACTTTGGACTAAACTCCTTGTAGGGATGCCAATGAGATATATTGCTAGACGACCGAATATCATTAATAAAGTACTTTTTGTTTCATCTTCAACTTGAATGTCTAAATTATACCTAGTTATTCATTTGAATTTGCAAAAGGAGAAAATGCATATATAAATTTTTAAAAAGTTAGTTTCTTATAGTACCAAGAAATTGTAGATTCTTTTAATATATCGTATCTGTCATTAAACGAAATTTTTTCATTATAATTTTGTGTGCTACTTTTTATAATTTGGATAAATTTTATACCACCATTCGATCGATGGGTCAATGCTCTTTATTTTGGCTTTGCAAGTGAACATGAATTGAAAAATATTATTTTTCAGAGATGAATAAATCCTTCAAATCAAAATAAATTTATTTTGTGTTTGTCTTTTTGTGTGCATGTTTAAGTTGAGCAATCTAAAGATGATTTTACAATTTTCATGGTAGGATCAATAATTAATTAATTAATGGGTTTCACTCTTTCGATTTTGTCAAATGGTGGTTTGATGCTATTACAAAAACTAAAATAAGCTTAAAGTTTCTAAAAAGATGCTAAAGTAGATAATGAATATATACAAAACCTTTCTCTAAAATTGATGGCTTATGAAATTTGTAAATTAATGAATATTTTTGTAGCTGATGTATTGTTGACTGTAACTTTTTCTACGTCTAACTTTACAAATAAATTTTAAACATTACAAATTTAAGTAATGCATTTGGGGAAAAAGATAAAATATTAAATATATTGTATTTGGAGTAATAATAAAGTTAATTAATGTTGTTCAAATGAAAGGGAAAAGGAATATATATACTATTGTAGACTTTGACAGATATTGGAGTAAATGCTATTATCACAGGTCAACTAGTTTTTCATCAAATATTTTATTTTCATCAAGTTCAAGTGTAAATTTACTCCACAGTGTGACATCTAGTTATTCTTGACTTAAGCAATAAATTACTACAAGTGAATATTCACGTGTGAGTTTTTCAATATTTTGAAAATCAAACTAGACCAATCAATCGAATCAGTAAAATTGAGAATTACATTTGTGATCAATTTGATTTGATATAGACTAATTTTCAATGTTATTTTTATATTTTTAATTATTATAAATATATTTACATATTTTTAATATTTTTTAATTTGTTAAAGCTATTTTAGTAATATTTTTTAAATTTCATTTTTTATTAAATTAATTGAATCAGATCGATCAAATAAGTCAAACTGAGAACTAATCAGTTGACCAATTGACTGATCAATTTAATTTTAAAAATATTGGAGTTTTATATTTATTGAACTAAATAGCAAAAAGAGACAAAAGGAGAAAAAAAAAATTACTTTTTGTTAAGAAGTTTGATAGTTATTTTTCTTACAACTCTATTTGCCATTGAGACATTTTCAACATATCCTATTGCTACCACTTGGCCGAGTATATCTATATGATAATAAAAAAATAAAATGATAATTATTATTCTTAATAAATAATAATATATGCGACATTAATATCTATTTAATGGAGGCTATATTTACCGATTAAAAATGAGTCTTTCTCAACCCGAGCTATGATATCTTTGAATTTCAAGAAAGTGAACCGATCAAAAAGTATACTATTATCATGTTCTTCAATTTGTTTGATGAAGGTATTGTGTGACAATTTGATACACTGAGAGTGGTCTCTAATCTTTTTTTTTTTTTTTTTTTTACCTTCCAATACAATAAATCTAGAATGTAAAAGATTTATTCCTCAATAAGTAAACGATGAAATTTATTTGCATTACTTCCTTATAAACCTTTGCAAAGTATCACCCTACACATATAGTAATTTTTTAGGTCTTTCTTGTCAAAGAAATCATAGACTGAAAAAAAAGTGTTTATGAGTATCACTTTTTATCAATCATCAAAAAAATCAAACCTAAAAAGTTCATCAGGGTTGTAAGGGTTGGAAAAATCTCATACTCTTGTTATTTTAACTTCTAGCCAAATATTTTTGCTATTAGTGTTAATACCACAAAGTGGTGTATATGATATTTTTATGTATGGATACTCAAATTCCTTGTTTGGAGGTTACTTATGAAAGAGTAACATATAATTGACCGTAATAAAACAAAAAATTGGTTCATATAGATATAAGTTAACATATTTTAGTTTTTATCCTTTACTTAATAAAATAATTTAATAGAAAATGGTCATTTTTTAATATAAAAGGCCATTTTTTCTATCATTGTATGTACTAGAGATTATAGGAGCTTCAAAAATTATTTGTCCTAATTCATTAATTAGTAATCTCATTCCATTATATAAATCTATCTAGTACTTTAATTATGAAGTAACATAATTTTAATATTTATTTTTAACTTCAATTTATGTTCTGGAAAATCATTGAATTCTAAAGAATTTAAAATTTTAAATGGGTATAAGACTTCTAATTCATCTATATCATATGAAATTTTGCAGATTGAATGGCAATTATAATATTTTTTCTTCACGAGGTAATAAACTTAATATCTTTTTATTTATGATATAAACAATGTCATTTATCGGGGTAATAATTTTATTTCTTTTAAATATTTTAAATTATCATGGTTTTCAATGAGATTTGAATACATTGCATTTATAATAAAATTTATGGGATTGTTATAATCATCTATTAATAAGTTATTAGGGATCTTTATTCAATTTCTTTCATTATCATATTTATTTATTATTATTGTATTTGCAATGCCATATCCAATTGACAAAATCCATTTAGTGAATTTCTGTTGGCTATTTTTAATATTTTTAATGCAATGGTTAGTTTATGTGTAAAAGTTATATATTTATTTTGAGCTTATACACTTGAAAATGTTTTCATAAGTCTGATCTTGTTATGCAAGTGATAAATCATATCTTCTTTCCACCTTTAATAATAACATGCAGAATTTGTCTAAAATCTACACCAAATATAATTCTTTTTTTTTTACCTAATGATATATCTAATTTGTTATAGTTAGGAGTGCTTAAAATATCTCTAAGTGATGTTTTAAATAATATTTGTGATTCATTGGAGCCTTTTCCTATATTATAAGGGTAGTTTCTTTAATTAATTTTGCCAATTGAGTTTCTTTTTTAATATCACACAAAGAACGATCTTCTAAATTAATTTTAAATCTTGAATGTGTATTTCGTCTTTCAAATAATAATAAAGTAGAAATACTTGATTTTTCATTCAAATATGAATTTTGAGATTTGAATTTCATATAATATATTTTACCAATTCCTCGATGACCATAAACAAAAAATAAACTTCCTTTGTTATTAATAACTATATCAACAACAGGATTATAGATTTTTCCTTGCTTGTAATTCAAAGTTTCTACTATACATGCATGATCTAGCTGTAATTATATAGTATTGCAGCTAAGTTCTTCAATTAATAATTAATTTATCAATGTTTCCCAAAATAGATTTTTCTAGTAATGGCAATCCGTAATTAGATAAAGAAGTTGACTTTTTGTTAAAAAAATTTTCTAGTTTAAGTAAAACCTAATTTTTTAAATGATGGTCCAAAATTATGGATTCAAAGATATTTAATGTTTGTTGTAAATTATAATTGATATCATTTGAAAATGATTTCCGAAATAAATTAAACAATTTTAGCGATTAATTAACCTCACAAAAAAATAATAAGCATAGTGAATAAACATCTTAATTTATTCTTCAATAGCTTCTATCTATTATTTATCATTTCCTAGTACCCCATAAGCACTACATGTTTATCGAAAGGTGGAATACTTAATATTATTAACTATTTTCATATCATCAAAAGTTGTTATTCCTTTTACTATATTCAAAAGCATTTTAAGATAGTACAATTCATCAGCATTTGGATGAAC
>CATIWR010077876.1:0-36391 GCA_949677035.1 Omphalea diandra | reverse complement strand
ATGTGTTATAGATTTGAACTAATTTCTTTTAGGTATTTTAATGTTATGATATGAACTTGAATCTTTTTATGAACATATTTTCTTTTGATCTTCTTAATGTAATTATGTGTATTAAATTTAAAAAATATCTTATTTATATTTTTATATATGTATAATTATATTTTAAAATGATATTTTATTATATTGTAAAATCTTACCATTTTACGATCCGATTTTACGATTTCGATTTTAGGGTCTTCTACCGATTTTAGGGTAAAATCTCGATTTTGACAACCTTGCGTGCTACTATTGTATTTTTACACAGGTGCTTATGAATGTGCTTGCACATCGTTGGAGATTGAATCTTAAAACAATTTTACATATTTACCCATGTTCTTAAAATCAATTTACCAGTATTATAAAAATTTGTCTGTTTCTTATATTTTAGTTTTAGGCTTATTTTTATTTGCATATTTAAAAATTACTGATTCTGTGTAAAATATGAGATAAAAAGTATGAAACATATTAAACTTTATAAGTTTTTATCTGATTGAAAATTTTTTAAAATATATTTATAATAAACTAAGAAAAATATGAAAAATGAAATAAGGAAAAAAATATTAAGTTTCTTGATTTAAGAATCCCAAAAGGCAGTTCTTTTACTGTATGAACTCCTAGATTGATGAACCATCAAATAACAATAGCAAATTTAACCGTAAATAATAATTTTTATCTAATTTAATTATATTTAATTTAATAATAAATAAAATTTATATTTAATTAAAAATAAATTATTAATTATAATATTATAATGTTACAACGTAAACGATAATTTAGTATTTCCTCGGAATAACACAAATTTACTGTGAATTTAGAAGCCTAAATGATTATGCAAACCGAGGGCATCGGATTGTACATTCAACCTGGCTCAAATTTACATGTTATCATGTCATGTGAGCAGAATCAATCAGCAGTACTGGAAACAGAAAAACGAAAATGATTAAAGGCTTCTCTCGAGCATTTCTTGAAACCTCTTGAAGGATTCGAGCTTCTGCAATCGCATCTGTTTGTGAAACCTCATAATGAACAAGTCAGCAACATGATCAATCCCATCTTCTAGCTTGAAATCTTCTCCTTCCTCCTTTGAATTCTTCACCAACTCAATGATGGATCCTCCGGGGTCATCGAATTCCTCCTTCTCGTCGAACAGTGAGTGGGTGAGATCAGGATACTTGCCATCACCATCATCATCGTCATCAGCATCCATCATCTCCTCTGCAATAGCCTTGTTTTGGTTCTTCTCATTCTCATTATCTTGGCTCTGCCCAAGAATGCTATGAATCTTGTGGGAGATTGAACCCAACAAAACCTTCTTGCTCTTCACCAATGATAACATGATAAGACGGCCGTTCACATCGCTGGTTTTGCTCTTAATACTAGCAACAGACTTTGCCTTTGCAATAGAACTCACCAGTAACACTATCTTATTCAACAGAACAGAAGCTTTGTTCTTCATTCTTTTCTTCTTTTGTATTGGAAAGCTTGCTGGAAACACAAGAATCAAGAGTCTAAATAGATCAAAGCAGTTAAGAGACGAATGTATTTTAAGTAAAAGCATCGGTTAGCAATGAGAAAATGCACGTGGTTTATATAGACACAGAGAAAAGCTCTGCTTTTGTTCTGCTCTACTTTTGGTGATAAAAATTATTAACTTGAAAAAGCAGTGAAGGAAAACTTCAGAGAGTGGTAATCTACTCTTGACCTATTGGCTGCCAACGCAACAGAATATTTTTTGCTTTTTAACTACCAACAAGTGTGGCGTGTTAGATGACAAACAATTTCTGAAGTAAAAGCTCTCTTTTCAAGCAATAAAGGAGCCAGGTTATTACAGCCCATTTGCAATTAAATAATGTTAATGCCCTTTTACCCTTATATCGAAGTATCCATAATTAGCTAGTCTATAATCTAAATTAATAATAATGTAACTCCTTTAACAGTGACAAGTATTATCTTAGGCTTTTTTATTTATTAAATTTCAATGGATGTAGCACATGCATTGGAATATATATTAATTATCAGCTCTTTAACTAAAGATAAAAAGAAGGGTACATCCCACAGGGAGCAAGGACAATAAACAATCTTTAAACAGGAGTGTGTGAGGGTTGGTTTGGAAAGTAGGAGGGATCGTTCCCTCTTAAAAAGGTTAAGCAACGAACCGAAAACAAAAACATGCATGCAATGCAATGCAGGCTTTTCTTGTCACTCACAAAAAGCAGCAATATGTGTTTATTAATTACCCATAAGGCAAGTTGTCGTCCACTTCTCTTTTTTCTTTTCTTAAAATTAGTTTCTAAATTTATTTTCGTCCAAGTTAACTGCTCTATATAGGGCTTACCTCAGTTCAGCATCTTATATTGCTAGTCATTTTTCTGTCGGTGCAGACGATAGTCATTCATTCAGTGAAGACAAATTAAATTATAAAGAAAAAAGTACTTGTAAGAAGACGTCGCTGCAGAGTGCTCTGTGATTATGAGCACAAAAATATCTATTCTGATACAGCACAGCAAGCAACAGTCTCTCATCAATCCATTGGGAAATGGGAGAAATATCATTAGCAGAGTTCACTGTCGTATTTTGAGAAAGTCCTCCATCCAGTGGGGTATGCGAGACTTGATCTGTGCGCAACTAAATCCAATTTGATTGGCTGTGAAGTTGACATTCAAGCCCGTTTTGTTTTGTTTTTTTCAAACAAAATTACAAACTGGAAACTTACGGCATCTACTAATTAATAGCTAGTCATCTTCTTCAATTTCAAAATTAATATCAACATCACCAAAACTAACGTAGTGTTTATTTTAACTTTTTTTAAAAAAATATTTATATAATTTTTTTATTTGATATATTATAAAAAATAAAATTTATTAATTTAAGTGTAGAATTTAATAAAATATTTCTTTTTTATAAAATATCTTATATTATTTTTTTAAAATTATAAATGTATAAAACAAAAAGTAAAAAGCTATGAAGAGGACGAAAAGTAAAAATATATCTATATATATATATATATATTATCTAAAAGTATTTTTTATTATAATTTAATAAAATTTAATTTAATTATAATTAATTTTAAGAATTTATTAATTAATTTTAAAAATTTAGTAAAATAGAATTTCAAATTAATTCTTATTTAGGTCTACATTACAATTTTTTTTATAATATTATATTGTGATGTCATAATTAATATAATTTTTAAGATGTAGATCATAATTTTATTAACATATAAAATTATTTATGATTTTAAATAATTTTTATTTTGATAAAATTATTATAAAAAATAATAAATTACATACATAATTCAAAATTTAAGGGCACCATATAAAAAAAATGAATCTAAACATAAATTTCATAAAGATGATAAATTTATTTATTCTATCAATTCCTCCATTGTAATTTAGAAACCAAATTATTTATATATACAACGAACTCCGCCAAAAACCCTGAGAAGAAAAGAGGAACAACTATGTCATTTCACCACTCACCAAGCTAACTACTCGAACTGAAAAGCTGATCTTTAATTGTTGTACACAGAATAACGTCTAAGTTCATCTCTAATAACTAAGACAGCCCAACTCGAATCAATTGTTTCTGCTAGAGCAGCAGCAACTAATAAACTAGTGACCATCCTGAGACCGGTAAGCGAGGGTCCCTAGCTCATTGCCCAACCACGGGGACCGTAACCCTAACCCCTCTGTGTACCAATGTGGCACTGGAGTTCGTAGGGATGGCGACGGACAGGAATGGAAATATAACCCAGGATCCACAGCTGAAGAAGCTGGCGTCTGCAGTATAGGAAGTGGCTGTGGTGGAGGCATACCGTAATAACAATTATAATAAGATTGTGGAGAAGGGCCAGTAGCTGGTGTCTTAGGAGAGCGGATATGATCATCCAGCAGGGAAGGATATAAGGAGCTCTTCGCATCAATTTCCAAAGATGTCTCTGTAGTTTCTTCTTCTCCCATCTTCTCGTGGTTGGGCTCCCCCTTTATGTTCATCTTGTAGGAAAAATTCAAGACCCCATTAGGTTTCCCATCACTTGTTCGAACCTGGTAACTCACAAACCTCCTAGTAGTACTAGCGCCACCGGTGGACTCACCAATCAAATCCTTTAATGGAACTCTTACTTCCCCAATACATCTTTTCCCGAAAAATACGCCACCGCACTGCAATTTGAATTTGAGAAACAGATGATCATCTCCCTTGTCAGGAAGGGCAAAACGCATCACGTGATTCCATTCATGGTTTCCACCTCCTCCGTCCACCGGAGTCTTTTGCCGCTGAACAAATTGCTGCTGCTCATTCTTTTTTAGCTCATCATTAGTAATAGAGACCACTGCATACGCTGATAACTTGCGGAAGAAATTGAAAGCCTTCAGATCTGTGCACGAAATTAGTTTCAGTTCTAGAGACACCCACTCCTCCATGTCCACAACAAGCACCACAATATTTTATGGGTCTCTTTTGTTGCTATGGCTACCAATACTGACCAAACCATTCACCAAGTCTACCAAGGGAGAAGTAGAAGACACGTTATTGACGAACTGATTGACCTGGACAATGATAGTGTCACCCTGGCGACGTCAACACTAATATCCCAATATCATATTTGATTTTTTTTAAAAAAAAATCGAACAAATTTTAATTAAGCGTGTCTATATTTTATCATATCAATTTAACTATAGTCATATACAAATTTTTTTTTTGAAAGATAGTCATATACAAAAGTTAAAACAATTAATAATGAGAATATCTATTTAAAATCGTGTTTTATTGTTTATAAGTATAAAAAATAAAAAAAAAAATATAAAACTCAGCATACTCAAATACAAAAAAAAAAAAAAAAAAAAGAAGGATCAAGTTTTGTTAGAAATTTAACAGGCGACACACTACCGATCTTCCATCGCCATTTATATTATGTACTGTAATATTTGCTAGTAAATAAATTTGTTCACTTGAAAATACATACAAGTTCAGACACAACATTTTTATTGTGCAAGAAAAAACGCTTTTGCCTTACAATTTAGGCAGAATTGCAAGTAAAAAACGTTCTTAAGTCAGTTCCTTCTTAGTCTCACTTTGAATGAGTTATAATAGCTCACTTTAAATTTAAGAGATTAAAATCTTTCATATTCAAATAAATATAGTCATTTGTATTTGAAAAAACTGAATTATTAAATTCAAAATCAATAACTAAGATTTATTTTTATTAATAACAACTCACTTTTACAAAATTTTAGATTTCATGTTTTTAAAAAAATCTCAATTATTCAATTTGAAATAAATGATTCAAATTTGTAAACATGACTAATCATATTTATCTAAACATAAAAACATCCAAATTCAAATTGAAGCGTGGCTTAAGCAACAAATACCCGCTAGACTTGCCCCCTATCACTTCAAAGCTCACCAACCCCTTCTACAGTACTCAAAGAAAAATCCAATGACAAGAAAAGGGAGGCTGAAGGAATGCTAATTATCTTTCATATTAACCATTTAGAATCCATTCTGCCATAGAACAGCTTTTGGTGAAATTGCCACTCCACAAAAACAAAATATAATAATAAAAAAACATCAATCCATATGTACTAAGGAAAAATAATTAGCAAAACTTTTCTTCGCCTCCAAAAGCAAATATTGTCCATAATTTTTAAAAATCCATTGATACGCTAGGGGTGCCCCAGCTTCAGATAATAAATAAAAGCTTAAGCTTACAGAGACGTTGCATATATAAACATGGCACAATATGTCATGACATCGCATCCAACCAATTTTGTTGCTCGAAAATTTTGGATGAAATTGCATCTTGCCAATTGCCATCATCAAATTGCTGTCTCAAGCCTACATAGTCATATAAATTAAGTGGAAGGCATGAAATGAAATACATACTAAATCACAAAATATGCTCATTTGAATCTTTACTGTAGATACTATTTGTCTACCTCAGCGACTTTTGGTCTTTTTTTGGCCTTGAACTTGAATTGCTGCACAAATCTTCTTCCAACAACGAATGCTAATGAGCGATGGTATAAAAACCCAGGAGATATTTGCACCAATGTAGTATGCATAGTAGAAAAATGGACTTGTAGAGTAATTATCGCCTTCCAAGCAGGAAGTTATGAAATACACAGCAGTTCCATAGAGTTGCCCCAGAGAAATAGCAAACTGAAGGATGTAGTTATATGACTTTCCCGTAGCGATGGCATAACTGCAACATATGAGCAAGTAATTCTGCTATGAATAATACGGGTGTGGAAGGTAGTAAATATACAGTAAAGAAAATGAGTCTGATTGTTTTAGTTAAAAAAAAAAAAAGATAAATCTTACACTGCTAGCAGGCTAGCTGGACCCTCCAACACTGCAGTCAGTCCTTCCACGGCAACGACTCCAGCATCCCTTGCTGCATATCTTGAATCTCCTTTGCTGTATTCTTTCCCTGCCACCATTTATTACAGAGGGTTAACTGCTAAAATCAACTCAACTGCTAACATCACTTTGATGCAAGTGCAACAAAAAAAAAAGAAGTAAAAAGATACTCACAAACTTCAGCCAGATAAAAAGGCGTCTTTTTTTTGTAGAACTCAGGAGAGAAAACAAAATAGCCCTCGAGAATTAAGTGCGTGAGACCAGTGAAAGCCCACCAGCACATAAGCATTCTATCAATTTTGACAATTTTACGCGAGGTTCCTGGCACAATGATAAAAAGGTCTTAATAATGTAGATAATTAGATAAATTAAAAACTGTTGAAGGGTAGCTAATAAACTAAGAGCTTGATTGGTATAAATGAATTCCACAGAATTTTATGGAATTCATTTATAAATACACACTTGCCATGCTTAATATGTCAAAGAATACGTTTAGAACTCTACAATTTCAACCACGTGGAATTGGCTATGCTTGAATTAAATTCTGTCAGAACAGGTAAGAATTGCAAATGAACTTTAAAGTAACCAGGGTGGAAGCTATTAAAGCTTTAAACTTAAAATACAATCCGGCTCAAAGCAATAAATTTAAAATGAAATTAATATAAGGAAGAGCATTCATTTGCAAACACAATGTTTGATAAAAGGAAAAAAAAAAGAAGAGCAGAGTTGAAAGAAATTGTTGGATCCATAAACAGATAAAATGTAGAACAAAGCTTCAAAAGCGCACTTAGAGAAGCAGCATCTTATATGATTTAAATGCGAGGACCAAATTCCAATGGAAATGGTAACTTAGAAGCAGTAATCAAGACAAAAAGAAAAAAGGTTGTGAGCAGAAGATGAATTTTTAAGACGTCAAGGTCTGAAAGTCATTTGGAGATAAATGCATTGCGCACATAGCTTTCATTTTGAAGGTGCATTAAACAACAGGAAGGGCTTAGCTGCTTGGTACATCAAACATTCTAAACAGTGAAATCTAAAAAATAATCTGATTTGAATCGGACGAAGTAGCCTAAAGTGGAATATGAGAGCATTTATGTGATATATATTAAAAAAAAAGAGAGAGAGAAGGAAAAGAAAGCAAACCAGAAAGGATCCAAACGAGAGACACAACGAACAGGGATGAAATTCCATAGACGCTGACGATGGTTGACTGAGAGAGGAATACGGGCACGTAATCCGGTAATTTCAGATCTCTCGGCATGTATGGATGATTCGGCTGCCCCTCCATTCTCCCCCACGTAATACCTGCCTCCCGCTGCTCTTTTCAAATTCAGGTCAGATCTGTATGTATGTATTATACGAATGTACAGCTCAACCTCACTTCCCTTTGTAACCTTTTGTTTTGTTTTCTTTTTTTTTTTTTTTTTTTTTAAATTTGGAAAGTTGTATTTTTGAGTATGGAGATGAGCATCTCACAAGGATTCGAGTCTTGTGTTGCCTCTTACACTCCGAAATGATTTTTCATCTTTATCCCCACTGCATAAATCCTATAATTTTAGAGCTGGTTTGATTTGTAGTGAAATTTACTTTTAACTTAAAATTAAAATGAGCAATTTTAATTTTTTATTTAATTAATTAAAATTTTTTCGAAATCAAAACGAGATTCTCTAAATGTAGAAATAATTTATTTCTGTATATTATTGGATCAATTTAGTAAATATTTTACATGTAAATATTAAAATAATAAATTTTAAAATTTTATTAAAAATTTTAACTAAAAATAAAAAGAATGTAATATTTTCATTCTTAATTATAATATTATTATTTAATAGATAATAATAGACAAATTTTATATTAATTATCTATTTTAATATTATAAAAAATAAATAAGGAAATTGACGCTACTTCCTCCAATGAACCAAATATCATAAAAATATAGTAATTTTCTTTTCAATTCTAATTCTAAAATTTGAATCAAATAAAGGCGTTAGTTGGAATCAAATTTATTAAATTATTTTATTCTCTTGTCATTTTAGAATTTATATTTAAATTATTAAAACAATTTATTATTATTCAAATTTTTAAAATAGTTTTTGATATATGACAATTCTAAATTTAATAAAATAAATCTATTTGGATGTGGGCATATTTACATTTTTGTCTTAATGGAATATCCTAAAGTCAATATAACATTAAATGCTGATTTATTTTGAATGACAATCTATACTTCATTTTTACATTCAAATTATAGAAAATGCCAAGGCTTGAAATTATGATATAATCCCAAATATATTGATTTCATAATATGACTAAGGATGAGTGATGTTGATAGGTGTCAATCAACTATTAACTGTTAATAGTTAATAAAAGATAAAAATACATTTTCTTTTAAATTTGTTTTATCTTTATTTTAATTATTTATATAAAATAATTTATTTTAAATTATCATACATAAAAATTATTAAAAAATTATATGTAAAATATTTTAATTTCTACAAATATATTAACATATATAATAATTAACATTAATAAAAATAATTATTAAAATTTCATAAATATAAAATAATAACTATAATATCCTAAAATTTGAAATAATATATTATAAAGATACGTGAAAATATATTATTTTTTATATTTATTTATTTAATTCAATATATAAAAATATTAAAATTATATTGTTATTAGTCATTTTACAAATTAACGATAACAATAAATAAAATTTACTAAACACTTAACATTAAATCACTATTTTCTGTTATCTATCAACTAACAGTTATCAATAATATTATAAATTATCAGTTATCTTAGTTATATTTATCAGTTATTTTAAATATAACTTAAAAGAGTTTGAGATTTTAGTAAACTGCATGATAAATTTATGGATTTATCCATTATCTATTTTGTTTCTCTCTTTTTTCCCCTATTAAGAGAGATTTATCCATTATTTATTTTGTTTCTCTCTTTTTTCCCCTATTAAGAGAGACATAGAGCATCAAAAATCAAAAGCAGGATTTTCAATCCAAACAAGAAATGATGGACAAAAGAATCTAAAGTCATCTAATTAGGTGCAGATGAAATTTAATGTACTACCTAAGCTATTGAATAGGCGGAAGCAGACATTAAAGGAGTCCCGCCAATATTACCGAACAGGTACATCAATGTATCTCCAAAGCTTATGATCGTGTTGATTGGAACTTTCTTAAAGCTATTAGATCTATCTTTTATCACACTTATCTTGCAGTGCATTTCAACTCTATCTTATTCTGTGGTGCTTAATGGGTCTAGAACACAAGCTTTTCTTCCTAAAAGAGGTCTAAGACAAAGAGACCCGCTTTTTCCTTTTTTTTTTTTTTTTTGGTGACTAACGCTCTTTCTTATTATATTCAATGTGAGCTATCTCGGCTTCCTATCCCAGAAGTTAAATTCTGTAAGAGAGGCCCTGTTATTTCTCATCTGCTTTTTTGCTGATGATACTGTGTTTTTTCTAAGAGCTAAAAAGGAAGATGGTATGATCACAAGAATCTTATCTGATTTCCAATGTAGCTCGGGGCAATTATTTAACTTTCATAAATCTGCATTGCTTTTTAGTAAGGGTGTGCCTTAGGATACTAAGGATTTCATATTGCAGGAGTTTCAAGTTAGCCAATTAGAAAAAGGATCTAAATACTTTAGTATACTGGTAAAGTGGGGAAGGAGTAAAAGGCAAACTTTTAATTACTTGAAGCAAAGAGTTCTTAGCAAGGTGGAAAGCTGGGAGAGAGAGTTCTCATCTTATAGTGGTTGTGACATCATGCTAAGGTCAGTTTTAAGCACTATCCCCTCCTATACTATGACTTGTTTCCTGTTGCCCAAGACTATGTGCCTGGAGCTAGACAATATGTTTCTAAGATTTTGGAAAAATCAAAATTTCCATGATAAAAAATTGCATGTAGACAGTTGGGCAACCTTGTCTAATTCAAAACCCATGGGGGAATGGGATTCAGAGGATCTTATCTCTTCAATCTGGCCCTTAAGCGAAATTTGCTTGGAAGATGGGCTAACCTTACGAGGGCTTTATATTTTCCTTCTCATGAATTTTGGGATGCTAAACTTGGTTCTAGGCCATCCTGGGGGTGGAGAATTTTGCTGGAAGCTAGGAAGATTATCCAATTAGGGGCCGGGAAACAAATCAATAATGGGAGAAATACTTCTGTTTGGGGCCACCCTTGGATTGTTGGTCTGCCTAGGTTTAGAATTATGTCACCTAATTCTCAGTACACTAGACACCTGAGAGTTTGTGATATCCTAAGGGAGGGGACGTGGTGTTCTTCTCTATTTGATCACAGATATAAAAGAATATAAGAGACTTTACTTAGTAACTTACTTCTGCTTCCTAGAGTCGGGCTTATTTATCTTGCCATCCCCCAGAGTGAGACGCACTAGGAAGCCTTATCACGTATGCCAGATAACCATGCAGCACCACCCGAAATGAAGTCATTGGATCTCGAGTGCACTACCTATGTGTTATTTTGTCTATCCAGCAACATTGACTGCTGATCTTGCTCTGTCCACCACCACTTTTCCTTTTACAGAAAGCTTGTAATTCTTGTCCAACACATCTTAGGTGTTTTGCAGCGTTTCGACACCTTTTGAAGCCATATTTTGTATTGCAGCTTGGACTGAGGGAATAAATTCGTGCACCTCATGCTTCTGCAAATCATGGATACTCAATATACTTTATTGAAATGAAACAACACAATACATTGCATTTGCATGGTTAAATTGGCAAATGCAAGTTCAACAGCGGATTTTGATTGGATAAAGGTCTAGGAAATAAGCGTCAGATCAAGCAGGTTGCTTTTCTTTTTTCCTTTTGGCAACAATCAACTATTGATGCTTCATTGGATTTGCCTTTGAAAATGCTTTTATCATTTATTTATTCTTTTCGTCATAATCAAAGTGCTTTTACAAAAAGCCATCCGAAAATTACAATTGCTTTTTTACTAAAAACACTAAAGGCGCTTTTCTCAATAGCAATTGCAGCAACTACCAAACAAACAGGATAATGAGCTCGAATATGGCTATGTATCAACATAGCATAAAGAAGGGGCCTAAATGCTGAACATTGACACTTGGAAACACACTGTCTAAAGTCTTTGATTTAACTTGTATAATTGGGAGAGTCAAAGAATATTCTCTTACACGCACAAAGAGGAAGGCCTTAGTTTCATCAATCAAATGTGGAAATGTGGGAGGGATTGTTATGTCTTATGACCACAGTATGCGAATTGGTCGACCTGCAAGGACTGTATCCTGCAAAAAAATTAAGAAAAAAAATTATTTATTTCCAAGAAAACATACACGCAAAAACGGATTCAATAAATTAATTTGAAAAAGGGTAATAAAAAGTAAATTTGATAAATAAATTTTATGTCCACTGGTCTATAGTTTCAGAATATCACTATAACACACAAGAACAGAACAAGAGGTCTTAATTTGTAGAAGAATGAAAATCTATTCCAAATCTTATAAAACACCAGTTAAATGATGCCTAAACAAATAAGCTTGAAACTACATAGATATGATGTGGATCCAAATTTATCCATTTTAAATAGATTTAGCGAGGTAAGTAATAAAGATAAGACTGCTGAACTAGCAAGCAAATATACAAGAAGCATAAAATTTTATCCTTGAAACACCTCAACGATCACTAGATCTTATTATCACATGACAGACAAAATCCCAGAGTTAGGCTTGCTGATGGAAGTTGAGACCTGGTTAATTCTTATCATAATAACCTGGTGTAAGCTGTTCTGCTGGCAAGAACATATATTACTTTAGTTATCCTTTCTTGCTTACGTTAATGAGAAGAGCAGTCTGATTAAGTGTATGACTGCCTAAAAGTCACTGCAGCTGACTGTAATTGGTCTTTGTCTCTGGTAATCTCTAGAAGAAATTAAATCATCGTAATTATTAGAAACGGAAAACGAGAGAGAGATTAATCCAATGTATAAGAAAAATAAAAGTTTGTTTACTTTTGAAGCAGGATCTTGTCAATGGCTCCATAGTAGGACAAGAAGGTCTTCAACTATGTGACAGCCACCATGGGAGAATGGTTGAGATCCTGAATGGTTAAATCTAATCGGCCCATAATGACTGGAATTCGCTACCACTCCTCAGTTTAGCTCTATGTTTTTTTTTTTTTTTTCATAGACACCAAAACACTACCAAGAGAACTCAAAACTGCATGAATCTGATAAGTAATCTTGAAAAATTATATAGTTGAAGAATACAGGAGATCAGAATTTAATCCTGTTTTTAAAGGGAAGAACTTATCTAGAATGCCTAAAAAGAACATCTAACATTATTACCAAGAAATGATTTTCTAAAATAAGAAAACAAATGGTCATTAAAAATACTCCAAAGTAACTAATGCAAACTTGCAAGAGAATGAAGAACTTTTTTCTGTCGAACATGTAAAAAATTGGTGTGAGTATAATATAAACTCACACCAATTTTTCTTTAAAATGAAGAAAATTTTTTATTAATCTAATTTTTTTTTCTATTTCTTTTCTTTTCTTTCCCTTTCCTTATTTACAATCAAATAAGAAAAATAAATTTAATTTCCTTTTTTCTTTTCTCCTGAGTCCTCTCTAACCAAACAAAGGCTAATTACTCCATGCTACACAGGGGCGTGTTTAAGCCTAAGGAGTCAATTGAATTAGTGAAAAAATGTAAGTGCATAAATTTTAATGAATTTATAGAAATGGCTACTATTCACCCACTTCAAAATTACAATTGACCCCATAGAAAAAGTTACTATAACCAATTTTATGTTTTCTTAATATTAATTATTTTCTTATCGACTTCATTAACAAACTTTGTTCTTAAACATTAAAATTTTTTTGTTATATATTTAAAATAAAATATTTTTAGAAATATAATTTTCTATTATTGCTTTATTATCTCTAAACTCTTACATAAAAAAAAAAGACACTGTATTATTACTAAAATTAGAATTAGTAATATATATTAAATGAGATCTTATATGATTGCCCAATCATTTTTGGATTGCTTTTCTTCTAGATAGATGACTTAATGGATATTGTTCTTATTAAGTTTTAAGTTTAATAACTTTTTATTATAATTTTTCATTTAGGGATTACACTATACGTTAGTTGTGAAATAAAAAAAACAATGAATAAAATTAAACTCAGTTCTTAATTAATATTTGTGTCAAATATTTTTATAGAGATTTAAGATCAAGTCTTTTATAACTTTTGAATTGAATTTATTTTTAAAAATTTTAACTTCAAGTTAAGATTAAAATGAATTAATGTCCTTGAATTGAAATTTTAATTTAAGATTAAATTATAGAGCAACTATTAAATTATACAATTTTTAACTCAAATGAAGTATCTACAAATTGAAAATAAATTAATAGAGCTCTTAAATCTCAAATCTATAACTTAATTCAAAATCAAGTGAATAAAACCTTCAAATCATATTCACAAAAAGTGGATAATGAAAAAAATCAATTCATTTTATTTAAAGAGATTATCATTAACAATTATAAAATTCTTTCTTTTTTACATCAATATGTTATACTTTTTTATATTTTTATTTTAGTAAACGAATTTATTTGCTCATCTTTTCATGACCAAATGCGCAAGTGGACCTCTAGCAACCGCATGCCTAGGTAGAAAGGATGAACACAAGATATATGAAATTGCAACACAGAACCTCAAATCAGCTGTCTCACGGATATGATTTTATTTATTGAAATGTAATCTACCTACGATCTCTAAATAATTAAAAATAAAAATCTTGAATCGATATGACTGAACCATTGAAAAATAATAACAGTAAAGAATTGTGGGGCTAACCAGAAAAGGAAAAGATGAAACGTGTCAATTGAGCGGCAAAAGATTGCTGAAGACATGTTTCGCTTTTTTGACTGTCTATTCTTTTGTTTGATGTTATTATATTTGCTTTTAATCAAGCCAAAAATAAATAAATAAAGCAAATTAGCAAAATGTCAGATGAAATTACTGTTGATGCTAAAACTAAGCAAATGGTTGAAGTATTAGAAAAGGCAGATTTGAGAGGCTATTGTTAAATAAAGTAGTACAGTTTGTTCGAGTAATCATCTGTTTAGAGCTCAAAAACAGATTGGTAGAAGCCGAAAATAGAATTTGGTTCTAGTAGTAGGAGTAGTAGTAAGTAGGTACTTCTATCTATGTTAATTTGAGTTGGAATGGCTTAATTATTATTACTGTATGTTATGTTTGATTAAAAAGAAAAAAAAACAAAAAGGAAGTTAGTAAAATAATGTGGAAAAAGGAGACAGAGTAAGGCGTTGATGGTGGGGAGCAAACGATGGTTAAATAAAGAAAAGAGTGAACAGCAAATGTATGTGGCAAGCAAAGCTTAAAAATTTATTTCCAGTATTTTATTTTTTTTATTTCAATTTCATTGCTGTAATCGGCGATCCGAGTTTGGCTGCAGTAGATCCGAAATCGCCACGGAAGCAAACTTAATCGCTGTTCTGATTCTTTTTTTTTTTTTTTCTCTTTTTGCTGCAGCGGCAATTGAAAATTTGCTCCTCCTCCGATCCACACATTACACGGTTTCTTTTTCTTTCTTTCTTCTGTCTTTCATCTTCTTTCTGTTGGAAAAGGAAGAAAGGAAGGAAGGAAGGAAGGAAAGAAAAAAAGTAAAAGGGAAATCGGAAGGCTTCAGCCGTGTGTTTATGGTTTGATGAGGTGCGACTTGTAAAGTTTTTCAGGAAATGCGGTGGTCAATAGTGATTGAGAATGAGAAATGAGAAAGCAGATCTAGAAGAAGACGAAGCTAAAGTAAAAGGATGGGCAGTAGCGAGAGAATAAGAATTGGAAAGATGTACACAACTCAAATTCCTCCGCCTCATAACCATCTTTCGGATTCCAACCGCCGGATCATCGCTACCAATGCCCCTGACCTTCGACTTTATCAAGCTTGGAAAGGCAGCAATGTATGTGTTTTTGTGCCCAATTTACATAACTTTTCTTTTCCTAGACTAAACTACATCATCATCCTTTGATCACTTACTTTTTCTTGTTACCATCAAATTTTGGTCAAAATATCGAACAACCAAATCTACTCTGGATTTCACCTTAAGTCATTCGCCTCTCATCAGTTATTTTTCCAGTTTATTTTATATGCAGTATTGTTTCTTTTGAATTTATTGACTTTACTATCTATAATCTAGAAGCGTGTAATTTATATGCTACTACACAAGCATTCTAAACAGCTCACTCTTATTTTTTTGCAGATATTCTGCTTTGGGGGTAGACTTATATTTGGTCCAGATGTCAGGTCGCTATTCTTTACGGTGTTCCTAATTGTGACTCCAGTGATTTTGTTTTCTGCTTTTGTTTCGCATGACATCATAATTGAATTTCAGCCCTATCTTGGCAATCTAATTGTATTTATATCTGCCATTTTCACTGCATATGTAAGTTTTTCTTCCTTTACTCACTCTCAATTACACTTCTTTATCACACATATATTATTTTCACGTCTTTGCCTCACCTAAATTGGGCATAAACTGAAAGAAGAAACATCAGGATTCATCATAAGTTATTTCTTAAATGGTTGTAATTGAATGTTTATTGCTTATTGTTGCCGTGGATCATTCTGGTTCTGAGTGACCTGGGGAAATGAAATGGGATTTTATATCATTGCTGTTTGGTTCTTAAAGAAAAGTAACCTTGGATGATCAGTTGTACAAAGTTTCCTAGAGACCCAAGTAAGGGCTATAGAAGGGCTGAAAGTTAATGCTGCGAAGGTGAAAAAAATATAGTAACTTTTAATATAGGCGAAGATGAACTTGTCTTAATATTCTTATTACTCTTCTTATTTTGTATGTTGCGAAACGATGAATAACTAAGCATGCATAAAATAACGTGACATCTAATGAGTTTTATGTTTCTTATTCAGAATTTTCCAACTTAAACTAATGAATGCTCTTGCTTTTGACTATCCTTATAAATGGTTGTATCTCCTTCAGTCCTATACCTTTCTTTGTCTATTTGCTAAGTTTTTTTCATTGGCTTGCCAATTGATTCAGGTTTTGATTCTTCTGGTCCTTACATCTTCACAAGATCCCGGTATTATTCCTCGTAATCTCCATCCTCCGGAAGATGATGGCTCATGTGTCTCTACGGATTGGCCAGGAGTTCCCAGTGGTATTCCTAGTTTACCGCCCACGAAAGATGTCATGGTTAATGGAATGGTTGTCAAGGTCAAATATTGCCAAACATGTATGCTATATCGCCCGCCACGATGCTCTCATTGCTCTATATGCAACAATTGTGTTGAGCGCTTTGATCATCATTGCCCATGGGTGGGACAGTGTATTGGGAAGGTATGTTCCAGCTTGAGCGCTTCTTCTTATGCATATTTTGAGAAAATCATGAATTTTGGTATTATGTCTTGAAAACTATATGCATGTTTTGAGAAAATCATGAATTTTGGTATTATGTCTTGAAAACTATCTTACATATCCTACATAACCATTTGTTTGAATGCTTTCTCTAAGTTGTAAAATTTCATCTCCCTTAGTGCAAATAGGATTCCCTGGAGCTCCCTCATATGCTTTTGTATCATGCACTACCTATGCCAGGCAAAATGGTTTGAGATACTTCTACAGAATATGTACAATTGAAGTTTTCAGTTGAGATACGTTAACTGTTATTCATAACAAAAGCATTCGTGTTTGTATCTAGCACTCACTTGAAGTATTTGCTGCGCTTACAGAATAGAAAATGTGACATCAAAAAAGAAGAAAAAGAAACAAATTATATTATTGAATACACTGTCACTTTCACATTCAAGTAGATGTTTATGTTTGCACTGTTTCTAAAACAAAATGCTCTGTTTGAGGATATATACAGTGATATTCATGTTATTTGTTCCCTTGATCAAGTGGCATAGTTTGTCTTACATTCCAAATCTGACAAATATCACTGTGATTGCACATATTTTTCAAGTGCTGATATAGATACACTTTATCTATAAAATTCTGCTCTGACCCTGCTGCTCAATTCTATTTGAAATTCATCTCTCTTAATGAACAAATGTTTTGTGTAATTTTCCTGATTGTGGCTTTTCCACTGGACTGGAGGATTTTAGATGGAAGTTGCAGGTTTAGAGAATCAAAAAAATCTACATTAACAGAATAGTGGGATGATTGTGATTGGATGATTCTTCACAATTTAATGGGTACTTTTTTTCGGGAACTTGATTTTATAATTCCCTCTGTGTGATTGATATCCTGATGTTTTTTGTAGGAAAACAACATAAGTTTGACATTTAATTAAAATTTTCTTAGTATACGTTGAGAGTTAGCACTTTTTATTGGCTTAATGGATTTAACTGTTGTATTGACAGAGAAATTACAGATTTTTTTTCATGTTCGTTTCCGCCACAACCATGCTCTGCCTATACGTTTTTGCTTTCTGCTGGGTGAATATCAGGAAGATTATGAACTCATATCATTGTAATCTCTGGGGGGCTCTTTTGAAGTCCCCCTTCTCAGGGATTCTGATGTTATACACATTCATATGTGCTTGGTTTGTTGGAGGCCTCACTGCATTTCATCTGTATTTAATATGCACTAATCAGGTTCTAATTTTCTCTTTACATTTTTGCTCTCTGTTGTTAAAGATGTTTACTCTCCATCATTATTGTGAGCCTTTATTGTTTTTGCAGACAACTTACGAGAATTTCCGGTATCGGTATGATGGAAAGATGAATCCTTATAATCTTGGTTGTGTGCGTAATATCACGGAGATCTTTTTCTCAAAAATTCCCAAATCAAAGAACAATTTCAGGAAAAAGGTCATGGCGGACTCTTCAGTTTATGCCGCTTCAATGCCAGTAGGGCACTCCTTAAGCCCAGAAATGCCCAAAACTAGCATTGACGTAGAAATGGGAAAAAGGAAAGCTGTTGCTGATGAAGATTTTGAAGAAATACGAAGCCACATCAACAGCGTTGGTGGATTGGAGAGATGTGGGACCCAGCCAAGACACATAAATCGGGATCACAAAGCCAACTGGGAGATAACACCTGACATGCGTATAATGAGTGCTGAGTTGGAAATAGAACGTGGTTTAACAGATTGACACAATTTATCGAGATCATTAAAGTTGGTTCTACAGTGTAACTTATGTGAGAGAAAAGTGTTCACATCTCAAAGGTTGAAGTCAATATGATATTTTTTGAACTAAGATGGTTGGAAGTGGCCATTGACATGGCATTCAACTGGAGGGATCAAAAGGACGTTAGACCCTTCGGATATCTTTAAGTGGAAAAAAGGATTGACCGTGCTTGTTTAGGTACGAAGGGTTACCTATAGTAAATCAAGTTGCCTTTCAATGTTATTTTGAGAATGTTGTGCTACTGTGCGTTTTTTTTTTTTTTTCCCCTGGAAACTTAAGCTGGTTGCCTATATTTGTCAGTTGATTCAATTAAATGTTAGAAAATGTGCAGATTAGACCATTAGCCTCTTATATTAGGCTCTAGCTAATTCCTCACTGGTAGGACAGATGAAGAAAGGGAGCTGCGTCCTGTTTTTGTTAGATGGGTGGTGAATTTCAATACTGCTTCTTTCATTTGTATTTGTTATTATTATTATTATTTTTTTTTTTGGTGGGCATGGAATTTATTTTGAATTGTTTGGTGAGTGGATGACTTCTTTACTTATTTTAATTTTTAGTTGATATCAAAATTTTTTTCATATTTCTTCATGTCTGGATTATGGAGGCAAGATTAAAACTAAAGTCTTCGTAGAAAATCTGGCTGCAAATTAGCTGATCTTTAAATTTCTGATGAAGCAAAAGAGGGAGCAGTTGATCTGGATAATTTTGCTGAAGCTAGCAAAGTCATTCAGAAATTTAATTATGCATGTACCAACTGGTACAATGACTTGTTAGTTCTCTGGCGCTGCTGAGAGACTTTTCTTTGAGGGAAATCATGCATTCAAAAATTTTTTAGTGCGAGAAAAGAAACAAGTGGTCTAGTACCCTAATTAAACACTCTCAAAGGCCTTGATTCGCATTTCAGAGGAGTTTTGCACTGGTTTTCTAAAGCATGCTGAAGTCTGGTAGTATATGATGGTTCCTTTGGAATAGTGCAAATCATATCGTGCCATTACGAATTTAATTCTTCCTAATAAAAGAACAACTTAAAATTAAGTAGCTGCTGGTATTAAAGTTTTCAACAGACCTAGGTATTGGTTATCAGCGAACAGGAGATGGGGTGCTGCAAAATTTTTGTGGGCTGCATATTTTTATTGGCTTTTTCTCATAAACGACTGAAAACAGAGCTTCAGTTTCTAGGAACGAAGAACAGCGACTGCGGAACCATTGCGCATGTCTCTGCTAGTTTTATTATTTTTCACCACTCTGAATGCAAATTGTTCAGGTTTTGATTAACATTTGAGTATCGCAACCCCGTAATGTTGCCTTCATAGCTCCGTTTCTTCCCTATAGCAGAATGGCCGGTTGGTTCCACCCCTAGGAAATCAAGTGTCATTTTTTCGCCTCCTCCCATGTATTCTTCTTCACCCAGAGTGAGAGCGGCATTTCCATCTTCCGAGTGCATATTAAGAGGAGACTCAAACAATCCAGTTTGTGGAATGGCATAACCATTTCTTGGAAATGCTGGATCCAAATTCCTATCAAAACTTTCTCTATCTTCTGCACATAGGCCATTCATGTTTTCAGCAGTTGGTCCTACATTGCTGCCAACTATGGAACAATCTTCCTGGTCTGACCCGGCTGCGTTCGTGCTGCTAGTTGAGTATCCAGCAAACCCTCTGAGCAGAATCGGGGCTATCATATTATCGCTGATCTTGGCACCCATTTCTGCAGCTTTCTGTAAGAGAGCTGTTGCAGAGGTAAAAGCAGAGCCAGTTGCCATGAGAGAAACATTTGATCTGTCTGCAGAGCTGAAACATGGCAGTAAAGTTCTTGGATTAAGTATCGGGTTTAAATTACTCGACACCATTAACCCAGATGAGTTCAAAGACATTGGCCGCATTGAACTGTCTGTGTTGTGTTCAGAAATTTTTAGATTCACCATTGGGTTTTTCTTTGAGCAGGAGTCAGAGCTGGGCATTGACGAAGCGAACATTTGCACTTGACTCTGCAATAATCCTGCTGTGGCATCAAGATTCTGGTTTGCTTTGTAATTCTCCTCTGCTAATGCATCACAGAAGGCTCTATGCGTGACAAAGCTATCCTTTCTGTGATAGTATGGAAACAATGTTTCATCAGAACAGTTTGTGCATCTCTCCGAGTGTAAACTAGTATTAAAGACAGCATTATAAAAGAGGGAGCAAATGTTTCACCTTGAGAAAACAGTACCACAATCACAACGATACTCTCGGGTGCCACAAATCTTTGCGTGGGCCTTCCAGTCTGATTGAACAGCATAACGCTTAGAGCATTTATCACACTTCCATTTCTTTTCTCCGTGTTTTCTGCAGAAGTGCTTCTTAATGCCTGTTAAGTCACCTAGAGCTCGGCGTGGGTCATGATGCACACAACTGGGTTCAGGACACACATACACTCTCTTCTTAACCTGTATGCTTGGTCTTTGCTTCAGTTTCCAAGGCAAGTTGTGCCCTCTCCTGTGCAGCTGAAGATTCTGATCTCTCTGGAATCCTTTACGGCACACTTCACAGATATACCTATTGGTCGCCATTAGAGTCCTAGGAGAGAGTGCTACAACCTCAGCATCTGGGTCTGCTCAACCCGCATTTGAAAACAAAAATAACATGTTAACCTGAATTAGTTTAGTTACAAGGCTTCTTAAGGCATTGAAAAGAAAAAAAAAGAAAAGAAAACTGTCGCTTGGTATATTGAAATGAAAGCCAGAAACTTGTCTTAGTTTTGATATAGAGTTATATGTTTCTGCTTCAGTCCAAGTTCTTATTTACGAATTGCTGTATGCATATAGACAATCAAATTGCTTGCCTGGATTCCCTGGAAGGTTTCGTTTCTTTTTTAAGCTTGTAGACATGGCAGGAGTCGGGCCATCTAGACCACCATTTTCGGTAGGATTAGGACTGCCATTGGAGGACTGTGAGATGATGGTGCTTTGAAACTGTTCATCGTCTTCAAATTCCTGAGAAAAGTTTGACATTTTCTTCTTTTAGTTTTTTGAATGCACTTATCCTCAGCCATGTTAGGAGGAAGAGAGAGCTAATATATAAGCCCAGGGGAAGGTAATGTTTGGATAGCTGACAAAAAGAAGAAGAAATTCCAAAGCAGTCTCAATCAAAGACCAGCGTCTATCTCCTTATATTAAAAACTTGAAATGGAATTGTTTGACAGCAACTTCGTTATATCATACATTATTAGTTTAAATCAAATGGCAATTAGAATAAGACATTATAAGTTGTGTCCATTTGTCCTGTTTTGCTAGGGAAAGCACTGATCAACTAGGTCTTGTAAGAAAAATGGGATATCTTTAGAGATGAAAATATATAAACCGGGTCAAACAAAAGGTTACTGCCAAATCAGTATGGTGCGTAAAGCTCAACATTGAGAATTAGTTGAGACTGGAAACTAATGAGACTGAAAGAGTGAGAGACAAATTAAAGGGACGGAGTAGAGGATGCCAATGAAGAGATCCATACAAAGAGACAAGATGAGCCTTCTGTATAAAATAATATAAGGTGGTAACTGTATACCTGCCTCTATAATCCCTCACTATTTGGCATATATGTGCTTGTCATTTCTAGCTGTCATTTACTTCAGGTCTTTGAATGAGTTTATAATGAAGCATCACTAGAATTTCAATCACGAGGAACTAGGATTTGGAAGCTTTCTCAATTCCTTCATTTACATCTCAACTGCTTTTTGTGATTTCATGTCTGGGAGGGGGAAACATTTCTATAATATTGAAAATGTCAAAGCTTATGCCATACAATATTACAAACTCATATTCTTTTTTTTTTTTTTTTTTGGAACTTTTGAATTCAATTCAACAAATAAATGATCAGCAGGGTCCCATTGGTCGTCAGTTTATTCATGATGTAGGCTGCATAAATAATCAGTAGTACTGGGATAAAAGGCATTTTTGTTTATTGCAATATTTACTGAAGCTACTATTTTACCTATATTTTTGTTAAGTATCATGATCGAATTAGATGGTGTATAAGCTAGGTGTGCATAAGATAAATTTCTGTTCTTTTTAGCTTCCAGGAAAGTAATAAGGTAGCATATGTAAAATCTGCTGATACATGAGGGAAAAAGTAAATGGTCAGTAAATGAATGCCATGTTCGAAATTCAGTAATCCAGACAGCTTCATTTTTCGATTATTGTAACTCACTAACATAATTACATCCGACCATCATAGACACAATATTCACATTCCCATACCTTTCTGTAGCTGCATTCAAAAATTAAATCATGCATGAGCTTTGATATAGTAATCATATCTCATATGTCATTCCAACCCTGAGAAGTTTGGTTCTTGGGATTGCAAAAGCTGTCTCCCCTTGTCTGGTGTTTCTCCTGAGGAAACTATAAGCATAATTGACAACAAATTTCTTGAGCAGGGATGATTTCGGTTCTGCCACTACTTCTGCTTCTCCTAGCAGATACACTACTCCTTTCTCCACTGCCTTCTGCACAAATTGCATCTCTTCTTCAGCTCCCCCCTGGACTGCAGAAGATATGATTCCACTAGAAGAATGTGCTGACTTAATACCGCCATTTGATCGGATGGAACCTGATGAATTCCGAGATTGATCAGGCTGCTGTAGTGAATCCTCATAAAAAACTGCTGATCCTCTTGCATTTCTATCTTTCACTAGTAGAGTGGAATGTTGGGGGTTCTCTGACTCAGCGTTCCCTCCTTCACGAATGAAGTGTTCGTGTCGTATGAATTCCTTCAGGCCTTCAACTAACTGATGCTCAAACTCGCGGGGCTCCTCTATTGCATCTTTATATCCGTACCTCACAACACACCGGAACATCCGGTACTCTCTTGGCTCGACTTGTCGGAAGAGGTACCGCTCCTCCAGTGTTACTTTACTTATTGGAATAGACTTTATTGAAACAAACACTAAAACTGAGTGAGTGGATGGTATGTTGGCAATAAAGTGAGGGAATATGGGAGGAATGCCCTGTACAAGCTCAGAATAGAGAAGTCCTATTCCTGGGATTCTATTTATATTTGTGTTTGCTGCCAATTCTCTTATGTATTCGCTTGACACCTTGTTTTTAAGCTCATACATGTACCTTTCTTTGTGTATATAATGCCATATCCCCATTACTGTCATCAAGACAAATGAGAATGCAAGTGGAAGGAACCCTCCATCTTTGAATTTGTACAAGACAGATGACAGATACAGAATCTCTATGAACATAAATCCACCAAAGAAGAGAACGATCCACGCCATCCTTGTCTTCCATACAACAAGCATTATAAGCGTAACCATACAAGTTGTGATTACCATAACAGCAACAACGGCAATTCCTGCATCCAAATTAAGAAGCTTTTGATTGTCAGATGCTTGAGGTATCCCAACTTTGTGTTGAAATTTGGCAAAATTAAACTAAATCTTGGGGTGAAGTTTCACTGCTTCCATGTTTTCTGACCTTCAATAAAATAGACAAGCATGGAGTATTGAGCTCACCATATGCATTGCCGATCTTTTCAGTAGTCTTGAACCCCAAGCAGACAAAAACACAGGCAATCATGAGCAGGTAGTTGACCTCAGGTATGTAAACCTGACCCTCATATTTAGCAGAGGTGTGAACCACCTTCACCTTAGGAAAGCAACCAAGGCTTAAGGATTGAGAGATGATTGCAAAGGCTCCAGATATCATGGCTTGGCTGGCAATAATGGCAGCGGCTACAGCGACAACAAACGTTGGCCAATATAATGGATCTGCACCCCAGTGCAGAAAAACTATTACTCTTCTTCTACTTGAGAAAAAAAAAAAGATTTTTCTATCTTGTTAATTTATTCTGTCGTGCGGAGACCTACCTGGAATGGATCTATAGAAAGTTTTGGACACATCATGTGGGAATTTGGTAAGGTATGCTGCTTGGCCAGCATATGCAGATATTAAAGCGGGAAACACAATGCCAGAAAAACTAATCTGCCATTCAAAGTCCAAATTAATTAGTTTAGCATCATAATTAATCACTATATATATATATATATAAAGAAGATAAAAAAATGCATACTTGGATAGCTTTGACATTAAAGTGACCAAGATCAGCAAACATAGCCTCAGTACCTGTAATCTAATGTGGGTTAGAAACAGAAAAATTAAACACTTAAAACCATGAGAGACGATTTACCTGTAACGCATAGAACAATTCCACCAAGTGAAATCCATCCTTGCTTCCCATTTCTTTTCATGTAATCAAACATATATTTGGGATTGATAGCACGCAACACCCTTGGATCATATTTGAACAAATTGTACAGGCCTATGCCGCTGATGAACGAAAACCACAAGACAATAATTGGGGCAAAAGAGAAGCCCACTTTGTCGGTGCCAAATCGTTGAGCAGAGAAGAGAACGATCAAGATTGCTATTGATATTCCCACAACAGCATCTGGATATATAATATCATTAAATTGTATATAGTAAGATATTAATAGATCAAGTGATAAGTAGTTCGACGAATTATTAGGCACGAGTAGTTAGTTAGGTACCTTGACTAAGTGAGCTGATACCGCTCACTGCTGAAAGAACTGCAAAAACATATTAAGTTATGCATGGTTAGCTGGTTCTTAAAGATTTGGTGGGATAAGGGTGCATGACAGAAGACAGTCAAACCTGAGATGCAAGGAGTAAGAATTCCATCTCCAATGACCATGGAAGTTCCAAGGATGGTGACGAGGAAAAGCAGGATCTTTATTTTGCTACTGTTCTCAAGCTTTTCTTTAATCTTTTCAGCTCGCCTCAACTGAGAAGATGGTAATTCAAGATTGTAGTTGGAAAGCTGCCTGTCCTCTGGCTGATCATTTGGGATTAAGCATACTTTTGCATATCGGCAGAACAACGAGTAGAGTGCAAAGGTTCCACCTATTTTGCATATATATGTAAAATTCAGTTTACTTTGAAATGAAGAAACATCAAGAAAGACAAGACAAGACAAGAGCGACTTACCATCGCCATTATCGTTGGCTCTCAACACAATGAAGACGTACTTAACCAACGGCAGCAGTGCTAAGGTAAAAAAAATAAGAGAAAATGCCCCAAGAATGTCCTCCTTTTCACGAATTTCGTCTGGAAAAGTGCTTGCATACACGTAAAGTGGTGAGGTTCCTATGTCTCCATATACCACTCCTATGCTCTGAAACGCCAGACTTAGCGTCCTCGTCCAATCAACCTGTACGCGTATATATTTGAGAATGAGAGACAGAAAGAAGCTGAAGTTAACTAAGAAAAGAAAAGGCAGACTACAGAAACGTAGGGACCTTTGTAGATTGATGCTTATGAGACATAGAGACTCGTCCCGCCTCCAAATTAAGGGAGTCCACACGACGCAGGTTTGCCCATGATACCTGTCGCTCTTTGAGCATGTTATTCTCCACCTGCATGCTCTCTGTCTCCTCACCCATCTCCTCCATTTCCTCTGTAGCCATCTTCTACTTCTTAGTGGACTTTCTCTCTAAGCTGTTGTTTGGGATTTATAGGCACTATAATCAAGACTCAATTCAGAAATGACATTTTCTTAAACAATATTGTTATTCCCGGCATTGCAATTGCATATGGTTAGTTAATAATTAATTTTATCATCCAATTGGAGTCAACTGCTCCTTTTTCCTTTTTTGGGGTGCCTACAACAACTGTAACCTCAATTATGTGATTGGCCACCTCGTCAGTTTATTTATAGAATCTAATATTTGAAAAAGACAAATTTGGAGTGGATATTCTTATCAATTGATATCATGGTTCAATTAGTCATTAAGTATAAAACATCCTTTAATTAAAAATTACAATTGCTTTTATGATTATTTGATTAATTTTGAAAATTTTAAATAGATATAATAAATATTATTCATCTCATAATAATAAAATTTACAAATTTTAACACAAAGAATATAGATCAAGAAAAAAGAAAAAGAGATATAAAATAAATTACTTATTTTTAATTGAAATATCCAGAAAAAAGAAAATTATAAGTAGAATTTATCTGTTGAAAGACAGAAGTTTGATAGTGGAGACAAATTGCTAAAAGAATAAAATAAGGAGAAAGCTGATAGGTTTGATTTTTTTTTTTTTTTTTGCTTATTTAACACTTTAACGTGGTTGTTTGATAACATAATTCAAAACTTAAAAATAATATTTTAAGCGCTTAATTTTTTAAATTTATTTGATAACCTTATTTATCCATTATTGAAAAGATTCAATTTATTTAAAATTTTCTTAAAATAATATATCAAAATTATCAGTTAAAACACTTAGTCAACATATACTAAAATATTTTTGTTAATAATGACCTATATAACTGTTATAACTTAACAAACTCTTATTTAAAAATAAAATTCATTTGATATCTATTTAATAATTATAATTATCAAATAAATTAATTAAATTCAACTCTTCATTTTTAGTTTATACTAAACAATTATACAATTAAAAACTTTCAGTATTAAAATTATTTAATACTTAAAATTCAGCCTTTAAATTTTCAACATTTAATTTTCAGTTTTACCAAACACCACCTTACTCTATAAGATTTTTTTTTTCCAAAAAAGCTTATTATTTAATTATTATCTAATCACTTTGTTGACTTTTTAACACAAAAAAATAAGTGGGATAATAAAAATTATTCATATTTAATAATAAAATTTATAACTAATATTTTTTTTAAAAAAAAAAGGGGCAATTGTTTGTGACGTCGCTACTGGTTTTTCTAGGCAATCTATATAACAACAGCCTGTTTCTGACTACAGCCCACCTTATTTTTTTTTAAAAAAAAAAAGAGAAAGAAAACCAATCATGTAGATTCCAACTCATCTAAAATGAATTAGTTGCATGAAATAAATATAAATTTTGTTTCGATGAATAAAATTAGCATATCTTAGCCTAGCTGAATATTTTTCAAACAGAGAACTAGCATAAATAAAAAAATAAAAAAAAAAAAAAGGAAATCCAACTGCATTGAAAAAGAAATTTATCCAAAAAATATTGGATAAGTGGAGAAAATACAAGTGAGTGGACAAGTGGCCTAAAATTATATAATAATGGTCGCTGTAGCTTGTGAAATTGGAAAATCCTACGCCAATGTAAAAATTTATTATTATCAATAATTACTAATATTATAGAATTTGTTGAAAAGTGAATCAATAACGTGTTTAAATTAATTATGGATATTAACATTATGAGTATCAGGCGTGCAACCTCCAGAAATGGACAAGAGAGTTGAAGGTTGAAGCCTTCAACTGCGAAACTTGTACGACTGCCGTATTCGCGTCATAATGGTTGACTTTTTTATTTTATTTATTTAAAAAAAGAATTCTGCGATTCATTCGCATGAGCGGATGGGAGGGTAAGTCGATAGTCAGAGTTTGAATTATTGTGCAATTAAAATTTAGAAAGTAATTTGTGAGTATGAAAAAGATGCTCCACTATTAATCTAATGATCAACTCTTTTGTCTTTAAATCACTAAATAATAAGTAAGCAAATTACTCATCACTGTTAATAAAAGTTCACTTCATTAGAACCATTTGAGTCAAAACTCTGATCAAAATTTTTTTAAAAAAAAACCATAAAATATACTATGAATAATAGAGTTTTATTTTTTTGTTTTTATCAAATAGTTCAATCTAGCTATTTATATTTACAATTTAGGATATAGATATGCTATTACACACACACATAGAGACACATAAATAGATAGATATGCGTGCACACACACACAGAGACGCGTGCACACACACAGATACACACAGATATATTAAAATTTTAATTTCACATCTAAATAAATATATTTATTTTTGACTACGTTTCAATCTATTTTTTTATAAAAAATAATTTATTAAAAATTTAACAAAAAATTTATTTAAAAAATAATTATATTATTTAAAATTAATCTCATTCTAAATAAAATACATTCATTTTTTATCAAAATTTTATTAACATCTAAAAATCTTTTAAGAACCATAAAATACACTATGAATAATAGAGTTTTATTTATTTTTATCAAATTGTTCAATCTAGTTGTTTATATTTACTAGTTAATGTATAGATATAGTATTACACGCACACATAAAGACACATAAACACATACAGACACACACATCTTGAAATTTAAATTTCACATCTAAATTTATTTGTCAAATTCCATTATAAATTATATGATTACAAAATTAAGATTTTTCGCCGCAAATGGTATATATAATTAATATAGCTTAATTTCAATTATAAAAAATCTTATATGTGTTTAATTTTACATCTATTTTCTTATATGCGGTTATTTATAATTATAATAATCAAGTATGGTATATGAAATTCTCTTATATATGTATAATATTTTATTTAATTAGATATAATTGTGAATTGTGATATGTTTAAGAGGATAGTTCCAAAATATTCGATATAAATTATATCAATTTATTCTTAATGTATTAATTTTAAAATTAGAATAAATTAATATGATAATTTACTATATCTTATATAAATTGCAATAGTTTATTTTTATTTTTTGTATTATAATAAATTATAATTCAATTATATTTATATAAATTACATTGATTAATTTTTAATATCAATTACTAAAATAATAGATTAATATGATTCTATTTATCACTAAAACATATCAATTTATTAGTAATATAAAATAAATTATAATATATTAAGATGAAAATTTCACCTCTAGAGTATCAACAAATTTATTTTAAAATTTTTACATCAAAATATCAGATTTTATACTTGAAGAGATTATTATAAATTTTATCTTTTAAGATTATATAGTTTAGATTTTCAGATTTTTTATTTGTTTTCTTTTTTTAAAAGTTCTTGTCATAATTAAAATGATTATAACTAAAAATTAAATAATATTATAATTTATATTTGTCTAAAATATATTTATCTTGTATTTGATTTATTGTTAATAAGGCTTCAAGCAATTCTAACTTGAAATAGATTTGAGATCAATAATAACCCCTACATTCTTAAATTTAATCAAATATCTACATAAAACTAAAAAAATTGTTGTAAATGATAAAATCTTTTATATTTTAAACTTTACACTATTGAAAAATAATTTGATTATTAATAAAATTTGTATCAAGTTTATTTTTTAATTAAAATTAGATTAAAATGATCTGAAATTATAATTTCATGTTTTCAATTAAAATAGGAAAAATAATGATTATTTATAATTAAGCTGAAAATTTTTAAATTTTTGCTACTATGTAGATAACATACGTAACATATGTACAGTTCTTTAGCTAAGTAAGGAAGATTATGTCTATAATCTAAACAATATAATAAAATCATTTATATCCTAAATATAAATAACTAGGTTAATATATAGTTCAAAAAATCAAATGTTAGCAAAATGTTGATAAACAAATAAAAAGATAAAAATATTTTATTCAAATGAGATTAATTTTAAATAATACAATTAATTTTAAATATTTTTATTTATTAAAATTTAATAAATTATTTTTATTAAAAAATAACATTGAATTTAGTAAAAATTAAAAATATTTACTTTGGTTTAATTCAAATTAAATAAATTTATAGAATTTAAGAAATAGATGAAAGTTTGATGTTTTCAAAAAATAAATTTACTGGCAATATCAAGCATTCTAGAAAACATGATGTTTTTATTTTTACTGAATTTATTGCTTGTTAGATGTAGATATCAGCAAATTAAGATATTAAAAAAAATTTACATGTATTCAATTCTAAATGATAAACATAAAATATTATAAATATTTTTATAAATAAATATTAATTGTGTAATAATTTATCAATTAAATAATTAATTATAATAATAAGTGATCAATATTAAAATAACAAATCTAATTACTGAAATTTTGAATTGTATGGTACTATAGTGATACCTAAAAATGATCCTAAAGTTCCACATTTTCTTCCACTAAGTATCAAGGAAAGACTTGTTTCTTTCTATATTTATATTTCATTCCACCTCTTTCTTCTTTTTTGTTAATATTTTTCATTTTTCATAAAAGGGAAGAAAAATAAATGAAATGTTAATTAAAAAGGTTACTTTATTTACAGAGAGAGATAAATGAAAAAAAGATGCAATGAAACTCATATTGAAAACAATAATTTCAGAAAGGGAAGAAACAACTCCAAAATCTTACTAATTAATTTCATTGTTGGTCCTCAAACTTATGGTTCGCATGCATTTTCGTCCTTTAACTCAATTTGCACACTTAAAAATTATTTAACATTGATGTTAATGCACTTAAAAATTCTTCCGTTAGTGTTCTCTGCTAAATCTAAAAGAAACAATTTTTCATGTGTTACATCATCATAAATATATATATTTTAATGGGTGAAAGTTTTTTATTTTTTAAAAGGACCCTTTTAATTTTAATTAAAGCTAAGTAACTAAAAAATAATATATAAATACGTACATTTTTATACAATATTTTAATTAATATGAATTAAATATTATTTTTTAATGATGTTATTAAAATTATAGGAGTCCATTTATACTAAATAATGATAGTAATGATTAATACTATGATTAGTAAAAAAGTTTCCACATTTTTATAATTTATATTTAAATATGTAATTTTACTTAAGATGAATCAAATTTATATTAATTATATTTAAAATTAAATTTTAAATTAAAAATTATTATGATTTATTAATATGAGTATTATATAATTGTTATGCATAATATAAGGTTAATTGTTAGATAAGTCAAATCCATGTTAATTGAATTTAAAGGAAAAGTCATTTGTTATTTTTTAAATTATTTGAAATATTATTATCAATTAAAATTTAATATTTTATAATTTTTATGGTAAAAAATTGAGCTAATTATCAATTTTCCAATTAAAAATATAATTTTTAAAGCAAGAAATGATCATTATTTTAGCAAATAGTATTAATTTATCACTTTCAATTTTAAAAGTGATTACAATTAACATTAATTGAAATAATTTTAGATAAAAATGTATAATTTAAAAATTTAGATATTATTATCAAAATGCACAAATGTTTAAGATTTATTTATAATTAGACCTTGATACTAGTAGAATATCTTAATCTTCAAAACTAACCTTAAACTAAAATAATAACTTTTAACTTTAACCTTTTCATTCAAGAGTTTTATTAATTTAAAAAATAAAATGAATAATTTAAAAATTAATTGTTTATAAACACTTCTGTAAAAAAAATGAAATAATGAAAATATTAAGAAATAAATAAAGCATATTAAGATGTGATAAAATATAATAGTTTTTTATTTTACTTATTTTAATGTATTATGAAATGATTCAAATTCAATTTCATGATTAGATTTTTATAAAAATATGTAATTTTTAATTAATTAATGAGATTTTAAATTTTAACTTTATTTTTAAAATACAAAGTATGATCATATTCAATATTGTAATTTTCAATCTTTTATTATAATTGTGTTAGTTGTTAATGATCTTTTTTATTTTATATATAATATGTCATTAACGAATGTGTGACACGTTACTAAAAATTCTTAAAGTGTGTATTTTATTTTGATAAAAATTAGAATATTAAAATTGTTATGAAAGTTGAGGTTTATATTGTTATTATTTTTAGTTTAGGGTTAGCTTTTAATTAAAAAATGATGACGTGGGCATAACAATTATATAATATTCATATTAATAAATCATAATAATTTTAAATTTTAATTTTAATTTTAAATATAGTTAATATAAATTTGATTGATTTTATGTAAAATTACATATTTTAAAATTTAAATATAATTATAAAAATGTGAAAATTATTTTCACGGATCCCAATATTAATCATTACTATCACGATTAAAAGGTATTTATATTAAATTTAACAGAATATTAACAAAAAAATTTTAAATACATTAACATCAAAATTAAATGATTTTTAAGTATGTAAATTGAGTTATAGAATAAAAATATGCGTCTGCCATATGTTCGAGGACGCCAGAGGAAATAAACCCAAACCTCACCTTCCATCCGTCAGACTCTTCCAGAGCACAGCAAATTTGTTTTCATTTGTTTCTCCAAAAAAGTTACTGATTTTCGAATCCAAGAAACAGACTATTATATGATATATTCTACGATCAAATCGATCTATGTGATGTACGAGTGGCGCAATAGCACATATGTCTGCTCGTCTCAATCGCCAGATACCTCCTACTATTTTCAACTTCCTTTTTTTTTTTTTTAAAAAAAGGACTTTTATTGTACAACATTCTTAATTATTACCATTTTAATTAAATTTGATTATCATTAAATTCAAATTTGTACAGGACAATATTTCAGTACAACATCCTCCACCGAAATTTTTATTTTAATTTTGAATTTTTTAATCTCTTTTTGTATATATTAATTCAGCCATTCAAATATCATTAAAGACTTATTTAATCACTGAGAAAAATATTTACAAACTGTAGAGTTAATTGAAATATAATTAAACGTAATGAAATAACAACGTTGTACCAAAATAAATAAATATTACTAATAAAAGAAAGAAAATTTTAAAAAAACATGTGGCACATATACAATTAACTGGTTGTATTGTATGCCACTGATCAATGGCCACGTGGATTAACGCCAACAGTCCTGAGATTCTCTGAACTGCGAGACCTGCATGCATGATGACGATGTTGATAAGTATATGATAATTAATTAAGTAGGGGAAAATTATTGAGAAGAGTAGGGGACCTAGCTAGGTACCTGGTGAAAGGATTAGAGCGAGGAGCAGCAGTGTTATGGTCATCCTGTTGCTGCTGGATGTGAGCAACTTTCCTGAGGAAAGACTTGTTGATAAATTTATCACCGTTAGAAACGACAGTATCAGGAGTATCAACTTCAGGAACAGATTCTCTGCGCTTCTTGGTGATATTGACAGAAGGGGCATGAACTAGCTGCTGCTTCGCGGTGTGAACTCCAATAGAAACTGCGACCACCACCATCCCTATCACCACATATACAGGCGCAAACTCCCCTGTCATAGCAAATTTGTTATATGCTGCTGCCTTTGATGCAGCAGATGATGATGCGAAGGATCGTCTCATTAGCATTGATCTCTGCATGGATACCCTGAACCCCATTCTTAATTTTTACTATTGTCATGATGATCTGGATCAAATATATAGCTCCCGTTCCGATGGACCGGAGAGATAGACACACACGTTTGCTAAACTTCAACTTTTGTCGGAAAGTTAGTTACAAGGCCTTTGAACCAATCTTTATGTCCTTTTATTTCCTTTTTTTTTTTTTTTTTTTAATGAATTCTCCTTTTATTTATTTATGTAAATAGGAAAATACTTCTCTTTCTCATTCGTGGGCCTTAAATCCAATCAAAGCAAGCCCAAACCCAAATAACCAAATTCACAAAGTTTAATTATCTTTTAAGCCCATTCATTCATTCTGCAGGAGGGAGATTTAAAGATTTCTTTTAGAATAATTATGGCTTTAGTTGCTCATTTTGATTTGGAATTGCATCAAATAGATGTCAAGACGACATTATTAAATAGTGATTTGGGTGAGAAAATTTATATGGAGCAACCTGAGAGTTTTAAAGAAAGTGGTAAATAACACTTAGTTTGTAAGTTGAAGAAACTTATTTATGGTCTCAAACAAGTTTCGTGTCAATGGTCTCTCAAATTTGATGAGATAGTCACTTCACTTGGTTTTACAGAGAATAAAATAGTTAATGCATTTACCATAAGATCAGTGAGAGTAAATTTATATTTTTTGTTCTCTATGTTAATGATATTTTATTGGCCAGCAATGACATGAGGATGATTTGTGAAACTAAATAGTTACTTTCTAGGACTCTTGATATGAAAGATCTTGGAGAGACATATTTTGTCTTAGGCATTAAGATTTGTCGTAATCGATTCATTGATTTACTAGGTCTTTCTCAAAGGGCATATATTGATCGTGTGCTCAGTAGATTCAATATGCAATCTTGCAAAGGTGGTGATACTCTTGTGGTGAAAGGAGATAAATTCAGTAAGCAACAGTGCCCTAAAACTGATATAGAAAGGCAAACCATGATTAATATTCCTTATGCAAGTGCAGTTGGTAGCTTAATGTATGCTCAGGTGTGTACAAGACCAGTTATTGTATATATTATTGGTATTCTTGGTCAATATCTTTCTAATCTTATGTGGAATCACTGGGTAGCTGCGAAGAAGGTAATGAGATATTTGCAAAAGACAAAGAATTATATATTGGTTTATAGACGTGTAAATGATTTTAAAGTAATGGCGTATTCAAACTCTGATTGACAGGCTGTCAAGATAATATGAAATCCACTTCAGGTTATATTTTTATGTTTGCCAGTGGTGTTGTTTCATGGAAAAGTGTTAAACAAACACTTACAGTATCTTCTACTATGCAACCTGAGTTTGTTGCCTGTTATGGTGTTAGTACACAAGTTATATGGTTAAAGAATTTTATTTTTGGTTTGCTTGTGGTTGATTCTATTGTTAGACCACTTCGAATCTATTGTAATAATAATGTTGTTGTGTTCTTCTCTAAGAACAATAAAGTTCGAGTGGTTCTAAGCATATAAAGATCAAATATCTTACAGTCAGAGACTTAGTAAAGAAATGAAACATTTGAGATTCAGTATGTTAGTACTGATTTAATGTTAGCTGATCCTCTAACCAAAGGATTCAGACCCATAGTTTTCAAGAAACATGTTTGTGATATGGATATTCTGAAGTCTTTTGATGTGTTTGGTTAGTGGGAGCTTTGTACTTGTAATTGAACATCTAAGTTAAATGATCTTGCTACATTAGTTGTTCATATTTATTTATATAAGTTGAGTATTTTGTAGTTGTTTGTTATGCGCATGTGCACATTATATATATATATATATAGCATGCTATGAGTTGTGGTTAATATGCTTAAGCCTAGTGTGATTATCTTAAGCAGAGCTGGTTTCCAATTGTGTTTCTGGAAACAAAGGCTAAGGCATTGTCATTGTATTTCCAAATGGAAATAACAGCCTTATTGTGAAGCCTTGTAAATTTCTCTTGCTCGTTAGAGCATGTGTGAAAGAGAAATGTTTGGAGGACTGACAAGAAAATAGTGTATTGATCACATGTGGACACTATTTTCTTGCTACACTGTCATATCGGAATCCAGGTTGGTTAAGTTATCAATATTTGTGACTATGGATTGATACTATGTCAACAAGGGGCATAACTACTGTCATGATCTGATATTGATAATTTAATGTGGACATGATTGTATTTGAGGTGTCACTTTATCAATAAACTATATGTTTTCTAAAATTGTGTGACCACACTTGAGTTTAAAGTATTCAGTCCGAGAGTCGTTTTCAAAAATGTTTTCTTTCATAAAACATGAAAACATCATAATTAATATTGCCCAAGTGGGAGAATGTTAGAATTTTTTTATGTGGGCTAATATTAATTATGAGTTGGTTTTAATTATTTATAAAACGAATTAAATAATATAGTTTATTGATTTGGGGTAAGCCCAATTAAAATGTAATAAATTGAGTTATGAGCTTTTGACACCTTTTGTAAGCCGATATGGAAGACGGTCAGTGTAGGTCTATTTTAACATGGACCTGTGATGGGTAGACCTGTTAAAATTATTATAAATAGGCTAGGTCTTCTCTCCTACCTTCATAATGATTGACAACCCTAGTTGCTACACTCATCGTAGCCGTTTTGTGAGAAGGTCAAGGAGAGGAAGACTTAGCTCCCTTTTTCAACTCTTCTGACTTATTATCTGAGTGTTCTATTTTCAGTGATAAGAATAATGGTGCGG
>CATIWR010077851.1:0-35936 GCA_949677035.1 Omphalea diandra | reverse complement strand
TTTCAAATGGAAATAACAACCTTATTGTGAAGTCTTGTCACAGGCTAAGACATTGTGTGTATTTTAGATGGAAATAACAGTCTTATTGTGAAGTCTTATGAATTTCTCTTGCTCATTTGAGCATGTGTAAAAGAGAAATGGTTGGAGGACTGACAAGAAAATAGTGTATTGATCACATGAGACGTTATTTTCTTGCTACACTGTCATATCAGAATCCAGGTCGGTTAAGTTGTCAGTATTTGTGATTATGGATTGGTACTATGTCAATAAGGGACATAACTACTGCCATGATCTGATATTGATAATTTAATGTGGACAAGATTGTGTTTGAGATGTCACTTTATCAATAAACTATATGTTTTCTAAAAATTGTGTGGCCACACTTGAGTTTAAAGTATTCAGTCCGAGAGTCGTTTTCAAAAATGTTTTCTTTTTTAAAATATGAAAACGTCATAATTAATATTGCCCAAGTGGAAGAATGTTGAAAATTATTTTTATTATGTGGGCTAATATTAATTATGGGTTAGTTTTAATTATTTATAAAATGGACTGAATAATATAATTTATTGTTTTGGGGTAAGCCCAATTAAAATGTGATCAATGGAGTTATGGGCTTGTGACATCTTTTGTGGGCCAATATGAAAGACGGTCAGTGTAGGTCTATTTTAACATGGACCTGTGATGGGTGAGCCTGTTAAAATTATTATAAATATGCTAGGTCCTCTCTCCTGCCTTCATAACAGAAAACCCTAGTTGTTACGCCCATTGTAGCCATCTTCGAGAAGGTCAAGGAGAGAAAAATCTAGTTTTCGTTTTTCAACTATTCTGACAAATACTTCAAGTGGTTTATTTCAGCTTTCGTAATTATGACTCAAAACAATTTGGGATTTAACGCGGAGACATGTACGCAATTTGTTTCCGTTCAGTTATTAAAATTTATTTTGGTGTTCTAAATTTGTGTACAAGATCATAATTAATTATTTTACATGTTACATATCTCTTCTTTGTAGTTTATAAAATCTACAAAAATCCTAAATTTATGTTTTTATTCCTCAACTAAAGATTCTCATCGTTTCTGGAAGTTGAATACTTTAATGGAGAAGGAAAAGATGAATCCAAAGAGCACAGTGATCCCGACAAGCACTATGGCAACAATTCCAACAAAGTCATGTCTAAACCCAAAATGACTCCTTAAGAAATGTTCCACAGTGTCACCAGTGTCTAATGTCTCCTTCACATCTCCATATTGTGAAGCAATAAATCCATACAATGTCCAAGCAACTGGGCAGGCCCAGTAGTTCCATCTCCACCACACAGGAATCCTCTGTCATAAATCATAATTAAGTTTAGCTCATTTTAGTTATGGCCTCTTATGATAATTACTTAAGGGTCCGTATGGATAGATAATTATTTCAAATAATTGAGTATTTTGATTTAGTATCATCATGATCTTTTATGGTTTTTTCACTTGATACATAAATCAAAATTCACGTTGATTTCAAATGTATATCTATCCAAACGGACCCTTAGAAAACAAAAGAAATGTAGAAGTTACCATTCGAGGAACAACAAATCCTGAGAAAAGGTTCCATATTGCATAGAAGGCAGTTGAAACTATAGCAGCAATGCTATGGTTGGGTGTAGCAGCCACAACCATCATCCCATAGTAAGTAAAGTATAGCAAGGTAAAATACATGAAGAATATAAACCAAAAGAACTTGCTAAGTGTCCATTCAAACCCAATCATCGCATACACTATTGCTCCATATATTATAGTCTGAACTAAAACGTATGGCAGTTCGATTACAACCTACAAAGCACAGCAAATATTAGGTGAAGAGGAAAAAGGGAACGAAGTATAGACTAAGGTAATTTTTATTTTTTAATACCTGTCCAAAGGCGTATGGCAATGAAGAATACATTCCAGCTGCTTTTTCTCTATAATATACTGTTCTCTCAATAGCTGTGACTGGCTGCACTGATGAACTATTCAGAAATCCTAAGAAGAGAACAGCAGCGTACATAGAACCCATCGCGTTAAAGATATCTTGTTGCCTGTTTCTGCAAGTCACAGAAGTTTCACTACTCAAGCTAGAGATCAAGAAGGGGAAGATGCTATCTTTTATTAGGAAGTCTTAGGTCTTATGCATGTGTAGTCTGTACCTTTTGGAGCCCAAATTCCAGAAAATTGTTCCCATCATTAAAGATATGAATGTTGTGAATAAGAGTCTCACTGCAGAGTATGGCGGGTTTCGCCAGTATGACCAATGCTGCTTCCATAGGCAAGCCATACACTGGGTTAAGAAGGGCTGTGAGTATTGAGTTGGAAATGACAGATCTTTTGAACCTGGTGAAGGCTGGCTTAGTTCCTTGATCAAGGCTTTGTTTCTCCTGAATTTTTCAACAAATGAAACGTCAACAGCTGTGCAAAAACTATTGTTGAAAATGTTAAGATTAACCAACCTGTGTAGTTCTGAATTCTTGTATATATCAGTGAAGTTAACGCCAAGAGCTGCTTCTTGTCCTGCTGCAGTAACTTCCAGCATCCAAGTTGCAGGATTATAACCATTCTTAATCTTAGGAACTCCCTCAATTTCCTGCATAAAATGTTTTTCAATATTAGAAATTTAGAACTGAGTATAGAAGAGATTGGAGGAACATTAGTATTTTGTATCTATTAGCACCCAACCTCAAAATATCTGATCAGGTGACAGGCATGTCGTCCAATTGGACCGACATAAATTTCTTCGCCCCCTCTCTTCATTAAAAACAACTGTAGTGCGACAAGACAAAATTATAGCTTGCACATAGCATAAGAAAACCAGAAAGATCCTTCTTTAACCAAGATAAATGTCTCACCTCATCAAAAGCATCAAAAATATCAATGCTCGGCTGGTGTATTGTACACACCACAGTTCTTCCAGTGTCCACAGTATTCCTCACTGTTCTCATGACTATAGCTGCTGCCCTGGCATCAAGGCCAGAGGTTGGCTCATCCATGAAAATTATGGATGGGTTAGCAACAAGCTCAACTGCAATGGTCAGCCTCTTCCGCTGCTCGATTGAAAGGCCATTTACACCAGGCAACCCAACCAGTGCTCCTCTTAAGAAGTTCAGTTCCACAAGCTCCATCACTTCCTCGATGAACATCTGAAGTCATCAATTCAATTTCCCGTCAATATCGTAATCCTGATGTAAACAGAACACAAGAAAGACTAGCTAAATTTACCTTTCTTGCATTAGAATCTACATCAGAGGGTAGTCGAAGCCACGCAGAATAGAGCAATGATTCATAGACTGTAACATATGGGGAATGGATGTCAATTTGCTCACAATATCCTGATATGCGGGCAAAAGTTTCTTGCTTCTTTGGGTACCCGGATATTGTGATGTTTCCCTTAATGTAACCACCGGTTTTCCTTCCTGCCAAGACATCCATTAGAGTAGTCTTGCCAGCACCACTAGCACCCATTAGAGCTGTTAGGACTCCTGGCCTGAAAGCACCACTTACACCCTTCAGAAGTTCTAAATGGTCCTCGGCGATACCCTGAGCTTTCATTTCCTGCAAGTATATTTGATCTAAAATTCAGACTTCTAGTCCCAATATAGTCCGGCTTCTTCAGTAAAGCCTTAAAAGTACCTGCGGCATGTCAACAGCATATCTGATTTCATCAAAAGTGATGGAAAGGGGTTGAAATGGGAGAATCATTCCCTGTTTCATGTCCTTTCTCACAGATGATGTCCAGAACGAGGCATTTCTATAGCTTGTTTTCCCTCGTTCTGCGTTTTTTTTAACAATGGTCAACACATTACTAGAAATATAAATGGCAGGAAAAAAAAAACAACATAAATAAGGGAGAAGGGGGTGTCTTGTGAGTTGTGACATACCAAAAGAGTTCTTCCGGTTTGTTGAGAGTTCAAGAAACTCTTTAGTTCTGCTGGCAGTTTTCTCAGTGTATGCATCTTCTGAAAGTATAGCTTGAGGCTTCTCAAACGCTGCAATTAGTTCACTCATCAGAATGCTGACCCTATATCTTAGTACTGGTAATCTAAATTTTTGAAGACTTACGATCAAGATATTTCAGGGCTAAAGTGAACAGGAAATTGAATAGGAAGACATATCCTGTCAAAGCTCCAACTGCAATCCAATACCAATATGCTTCAGGAAAAATTCCTCGCGACTTCAACAAAATAACTCCTAATGCCTCTGTTGAATTAGGAGGAAGCTGCAAAAGATCATTTTAATAGTTTGTATAGCTGACCATGTAATTTCTATAAAGCTCTCACTTCTTTTAATTTTCTTTTCTTGTACAAAATTTCAGGAAAGGAGGCCTACATGATTCCAACTCTGTCCAAGAAATTCATTCACGGAAATGCCATTCTGCACATACATCACTGGCGAGAACCAGTAGCCCCAGATCCACCATTTCTTCACATCATCTGAAATTACAGTGTACATATTACCATCTGAATTTAAATAACATAACCAGAGAAGAAATGAGAATAAGTTTAGTGAACATATTTAATTCACCTCGTGCTATGACGAATCCACCAAGAACTACAACTGCAAGTAATGAAAATATTGCCAATGTGTTGGCTACAATTATATTTCTTCCTAGTGCTGCTATCAGTCGAAACAGTGAGGACGCCATCTGGTTAGTAATTAGGAGTATCAGATAGTGCTTGAAAAACCTGAAATCAAGAAATTTAAGAAATTATGGAACCATAAGCGTACACATGAGCCAAACTTTTGATAGTTTCTGGTTCCCACCTTTCAATGTTTGGATCAAATCCTATAACATAATATGTCAAAATCACCCAAATGGCAACTTCTACAAAGGAGACCGGAATCTTGAGAATCCATGTGGGCAAAGCATATGCCCATGAAGGAAAAAAGAGTAGGCCTCTTTGCTTGTAGAAGACAGGAAGTTTAAGGACAGTCATTGGAATCTCTGATAATCCATTGAAAACAACAGACATGACTGCAAAGAAAAGGGCACCAAAATAAACTCCTCCATCTTCTAGTGTTTTTCGATGCATCTCTGTTCTCAGGAATATTGTCATTGTTATGCAAGCCATTACACCAAGCTGGAAAAAAAAAAATAGAACAATTTATCAACATGACAACGTCAAATCAATGATGAACTAGCACACTTTGAACATACAACTTGAATGTCTATCTTATAAGTTTGAAAAAAAAAAAAATAGAAGTTTACAAGTTCCTTCCAAGTGATGATTCCTAATTTCTACTTTAAACCTTTACAATAATTAAAAAAGGGGGCGAAATAGAAAGGATGGAAAGAAGAAAAAAGGAAAACGGAGTCCAACTCACTTGGAGCATTTTGAAAATGTAGGCAAATGAGTTCCTCTTCATGAGCAAAATTTCTCTTGAAATGCAAGCTTTCAAGAGTTTCTTCTTGCTGACACCATACCTGTTAGTAGTTAGAGCAGCACGGTGTGCTTTGGACTTGTCAAATGGTGTAGCAAGTTCATCACCTAGTTTTCGTCCAACATGAAATGATTGGAATGCCTCAGCAAATTCCTTGGCTGAGACAAAGCTGTAAGGCTCATCTTTACATGCCCAGTACTGCTCCTGATCTTTCTTTGATGTTACCTGTTTCATCCCAATGTCAAGAGTTCAAAAGCAAGTTCGCCATATTCTAGAGACTGATAGATTGAGATGGTCAAAAGAGAATTACTTCTTGTAAGAAGTCAGCAACTCCTTTCCTCACAGGACTTTTAAAACCCATGTATTCAAAGAACTCGAGCACATTTTCTCGCGGACCTTGATAGACAATTTGTCCATCTGAGAGCAGAATTATGTCATCAAAAAGTTCATATGTTTCAGGTGCTGGTTGAAGAAGAGAGATAAGGGCAGTTGCATTGAGAATGTGGATTGATTGTCTGATTGAGTTCACAATTTGAAAAGTGGTTGAGCTGTCCAAACCAGTTGATATCTCATCCATGAAGAGTGCTCGTGCTGGTCCCACCAGCATCTCCCCTGCATTCCAAGCACCAGGACTATCAAGCAAAGAGTGAAAGATACTGTCTACTGTCATCAATAGTGGCATTGTTTTATTACCTGTTGTGACTCGCTTCTTTTGTCCGCCAGAGATGCCTCGTACCATTTCATCCCCCACCATGGTATCAGCACAAACCTCAAGTCCTAAAATCTGCACAGTTTCACATGCATACATTTTAATTATACAGATATCAAACAAGTACTTCTTTTCTTGAAACTCACTGGATTAATTGGATTTATGTTGGTACCTTGAGAATGTAATCTGTAACTACATTGGTCTCTTGCCCCTCTAGTGCAGCAGCCTATGGAATCCAAGTGTTATAGCACATTTAAGTATAAAACCACTGTTTTTTTTTTTCCTGTAATAGCAAACTTTCATTTTTTTTCAGATATTAAACTTCCATAGAAAATTCACACATAACAACCTCTTATCCATTTCTCTTTCTCACCTTCATGAAGATATCAATATCAGGATCTGGTTTGACATTAGCTGCCTTTTCCCTTCTTGATAATTCTGCCAACATCTCTGCATAATTAGAGAATTCGATAATATTAATTCAAGCCCTTCATAATTGGTCAGCTAAGAAATACATGGAAACAATAATATGTCACTGACCATAAAGGGTTCCAACCCCTTGACATCTTGCGGAGAATGAAAGAGTTTCTCTTACGGTCATTTCTCCTATATGAATATCATATTGACTAATATAAGCTGATGTCCTCTGTGGTACGAACTCTTTCATTCTATGCCCATTGTAGGTCACAGTTCCTGAAAACTGATAATTCACAATTTATATATATATATATATATATATGTCAGATAATAAACCAAATAAAACATGATACTATTTAGTCCTCTCTCTTCTACTTACTTTTAGATCTTCACTGAGTTTTCCAGCCAAAGCCAAAAGTAAAGTGGTCTTGCCTGAGCTTGGGGGGCCTAACAATAGTGTCATTCTACAAAACATGGACTATTAATTGATTAACAAAAGGAAGCATTAGCAGAATTTGCTACATCAACTAATTAGTACACTATATGTACTCACCTTTGAGGCTTGACGATTCCACTAACATTATGGAGGATTGCCAATGGTCTTTTTCTACTGGGAAGAATGTGAAGATAATTCAAGAATCCCTTGGGAATTAAAAGAAACCAGCAGACTTACAATTAGAAAATATAAATTAACTATGCAAAATAAATAAAGAAATAAACCTAACAGATACTTCTGAAGGTTTAAGTTATTGTACCTCTAACATATTAACAGAGAAGTTAAAGATCGTAGGTAATGCTCTACTTCCAACATGCGCTTCTGCTTCAACACTCAAATGCTGGAACCGAACTTCTATTGTTGGCATTTCAATTCCAACTCTACATATTGTACATTTGACAATGAGGAGTAGTCAAAAAAAAAAAAAATCATCTAAGAAAAATAAAAATAAACATAAAAATAAAAAGAGAAAACAAACAGAAGTAGTAGCAATTCCAGACTGAGAAGTTAGGAGTTTGAACTTCAATAGCAACCAAATTCAAATTCAAAAAAATAGTCGAATTAAAGATAAAAGGATTTTTTTTAATTTAGTGGCATCAGAGTTATCTTCGTTCAAAAAAAAAAAAAGAAAATACAAGAAAAATAGAGAGACAAGATGAATATTGTACTTGTCAATGCGGTCCTTGAGCTTAAGCAAGAACTTCTCATTATCTTCGTCGGCAATCTTAACCAGCCTTTCAAGAAGATTTCTTTTTTCAAAGAACCCAAGATTCTGAATATCAATTTCTGTGCATTGGCCTTCATCTAGGGTGAGCAAACCCCTTCTCACACGTAAATAAGTAGGCAGTCTCTCCAAAGCAGCCCATTTAAGAGCTTCTTCGTCATCTTCAAAATGAGAACTAGACTTGGAGAAAGCTGCTTCTGTAATATTAGTAGGACTACTGTTCCTCCATATGCTAAAACTGCTCATACGTGCACTACTACCCATTCCATCTCCTTCCATTTTCACCGCCTAATCCTAATGCTATATCATACATATCATATAATGTCTATCTTCAGAGTTGTGCATATGTTTTCTGGTACTTTTTTTTTTTTTTATGGTTTGTCACTGTTATTGGAGGAAACTGGAGGGTCTATATATACACACAGCATACCAGTTATGTCTCAAGGGTCTTGCTGTATCGGCCGTGAAAGAACCTGTACCGTATCTGGAGAAGTCAGAGAGTTGGTAAATAAATTATTCGACATTTGTGGTTGAATTCTTGATCATCCATCAATTAATAATTCATTATGGCGAGAGTAAGGGAAAATAAAGATTTAATTTTTTTTATATAGGAGAAGGATATTGTACCAATAAAATGAATTTCTTCTTATGGTGGGTTATCATTTTGAACGTTACATTGAAAATCTCTAAAAAGGTAAATAATGGAAATCTATACAAAAATAAAAGATACTCCTTTCATCCCATTTTGATAGTCTTTTTTAGTTGTTCAAATTATAGTTTATTTTATTTTTTTATTATTAATTTAAATAATACTTTCTCTATTTTATAATATTTGTCATTTTAGAAAATTTTTTTTACTTCAATATAATTATCATTCTACATTGTCAATATAACATTAATTGTTTGTTTTCTAAATTTACCTCATCATCTTATTTCTCTATTCTAATTAAATATTTTTTTTTATTAGTGTTAGTGTAAAATTTTTAGTTAAAAACAATTAAGGGTATATTAGTCAATATCAATTAAAATTATTTTTAATTAATTATTTTTTAATTTAAGTGCACAACTCTAAAAAAATAGATACTGTGAAATGAACGGAATAATTGTCTATAATATCCTTATGTAATTATTGTATAAATATCATCATATACAATAAATAGTCTATTTTTTTACTTTGAAATTAGTACTCCATCCATTCCAAATTGATAGGGTTGTCTTCTTTTTTTGGTTGTCTCTATATTTACGCTGGTTTTCTTTTTTAGAAAATGTTGAATTGCTTAGCTTCATATTTTACCCTTATTTAATTTCATGATTATCAACACTTACAAACAATACTTATTTAATGTACTTGTTGAAAATTGAAACAAAATTTGAAATTTTGATGTTAATGATTTGATAATTTTATTTATTAGCAATATTAATTGTCTTTAATTTTACATTAGAAAATAACAAATTTCAAAATTATTTAATAGGAGTACTATTGACCTCTATCTAGTATTTCAATACTAATGTAAAAATATTATAGAAAAAGTAAAGTAAAACAATCACTCTAACTAAATTACATAATATTTCTTAATCTATGTGTAAAAAAAAAACAAACCTATCAATTTGGAATGAAATGAGTATATTATTTAATAAATGTGATATTGTCAAAGCATGTAATACATGTTGATTTTGAATTGAAAAAGAAATTTTATGGATCACTATATGTGTATACAATTTTTTGATTATTGTGAATTAATATTAATAAAGTTCTTAGTAGGTATAATTTACTAAAAGAAATTAATAAGGCTAGTTTAAAAAGAAAGTGTTAAAAAGTAAGGTTATCAACTAAAATTAAATAATTTTCTTAATTTATGGGTAAATCCAAAGTGACTATCAAAATGAGATAGAATGAGTATACAATGATTTGACCTTAACTATTTAATTAGTTAGTTATAATTTTTAGTAATGGTTGAACTAAACTTATTTATACCAATTCATTTATGGGCTTAATCTCTACTCAATTTGTCTTGCTTTTTAGTAGTAGTTGACCTAAACTCATTTATATTAATTCATTCATGGGCTTAACTTCTATCCAATTCATTTGGCTTCTACCTTTTCAATTAAATTTTTAATATGATTTACTTAATGGGAAGTACGATTATCATTCATGGATTTAACCTCTAACAATTTATCTCGTCTTTGTGTTTTAGTAATGGTTGATCTAAACTCATTTATACCAAAGAAAATTTTGTTTACAACCTCTTATTTTCTCTTCACACTCATTTCTTTTTACAATATCTTTTTATTTAAAATTTATCATTTTTCACAATCTCATTTTTTTTCTTTTTTATCCTTTTAATTTTTGCAACTTTTTTTTAATTAGAAAATGTTTTTACAATTCTTTTTCAATTGCACAACTCTATCTTACCTTGAAATCCTAAAGTCCTGTTTATATTGAAAGATTAAAATTTATAAATTTTAAAATTCATGAAATTAAGAAATCTAGATTTTAATGATTTTTTATTTCATAAATTTAAAAATTGTGACTTGTTTATTATGCATATAAAATTTATAGAATTTAAAGTTTATTATGCATATAGATTTTTTTATTTCATAAATCTAAAAATTGTAACTTGTTTATTATGCATATAAAATTTATAGAATTTAAAGGTAATTTTAAAATTTTAAAAATTGAATAAAATTTCTTGTTTATTGAAGTGAGGAATTTGACAAAAACTCACATTATAATAGATGATGAATTTTATATGCATAACAAGCAAGTTATAATTTTAAAATTTATTAAATAATAAACATTAAAAATCTAGATTTTTTAATTTCATGAATTTTAAAATTTATAAATTTAAATTTTTTAATCTAAATGAAATTTTAGGATTTCATGGTGAAAAGGATTGTGCAATTGAAATGGAGATTGTAAAGACTTTTTTATGATTGAAATAAAGGGGTAGCAAAAATTAAAAGGGTAAAAAAGAAAAAGAGGGTTATGAAATGAAAATTTTAAATAAAGAGATATTATAAAAAGAAAATAAGAGATTGTAAATAAAATTTCCTTATACCAATTCATTAATGGACTCAATATCTACCCAATTTATCTTATCTTTACCCTTTCAATTAAAATTTTAATATGATTTATTTAATAAGAAGAATGGTTACCATTTATGGGTTTAACCTCTACCTAATTTATATCACTTTTACCTTTTCAATTAAATTTATAATATGGTTTACTTAATTCGTAATTGGAAGTATTAAAAGTTTCTAATATGGTTGCCATTTAATGAAAAATTTAATGGGAAGTGTTATGAGTCAAATTTCACATTGGTCTATATAAAATAAAAAGGTATTATATAATGAAAATCTATACAAAAATAGAAGAGCAAATCCCACATTGGTCTACACAAAAATAGAAAGATATATAATAGAAATATATATAAAAATAGAAGGGTATATAATGGTTTAAACTTAACTACGTAATTAAATTTCTAATATGGTTTCCATTTAATGGGAAGTGTTAACAATTTCCAATATGGTTGCCACTTAATGAAAAGTATCAAATCCCATATTGATCTATACAAAAATAGAAAGATATATAATGAAAATCTATACGAAAATAGGAAGGTAAATAATGGTTTGAACTTAATTACTTAATTGGTTAGTTATAACTTTTTAACAATTATTGAACCAAACTCATTTATATCAATTCATTCGTGGACTTAACATTCATCCAATTTATCTCACACCTTTCAATTAAATTTGCAATATGGTTGCCACTTAATGGGAAATGTTATATTTTCTACGATGATTGCCACTTGATGAGAAGTGTTAGGCGTCAAAACTCACATTGGTCTACACAAAAATAGAAAAGTATATAATGAAAATCTATACAAAAATAGAAAAGTATATAATAATTTGAGTTTCTAATCTTTTAGTAATGGTTAACCTAAACTCATTTATACTAATTCATTCCCAAATTTAACCTGTACCGAATTTATCTAGCCTCTATCTTTTTAATTAAATCTTCACCAGCTCAAAAAAATAAAAAATATTAAGACTTGAAATTAGTATTATTTTGGTATAATGCAAGTTTTAGTAGTGGTTAGTGGAGGGCAACCTCAAAATAATGTATAATTATTTTGGTGTATTAAGGGTTGAAATTAGAATTTCAATGGATTGGCAATGATCATGATCACGAATATGATGGTTCCAGATCACTGTCGAATAGGATCTTTTGTAATCTGCAACGTATATAATTAATTGCTGACTTAGTTAATTTGGTATTGAAATTTAATCAATGAGCATGGTAATGAAAAGATTCTCCCAATAAATAAATCATACATTATAAATTGTTGTCCTAAGAAGGTTCCCTGTCTAACTTTGAATCCCAATTGTTGCGTTCATGCAAATCTCACTTCTACACAGATTTGGGATTCAATTTTAATTATACCATAATATTTTAAATTAGTGTGGTTATATTTATATCTTCTCAGCCCTAAATTTATTATTTTATTTATATTATAATGTACATATATTTTTCTTTGGCATTGTCTTTCGTCGTCATCAATTGAAGTAAATTTCAATAATAAAAAATTTAAATAGCAAGAAGCAAGATTACAGTGAATAGAAAGCCTTTCTCTCATCCTCTTTATCTCTCTTTTAAGTTTTTCTCATTTATAAGGATTATTATTGGTAACTTTATTTTTTGTTTCTAATTATTTTTCTTTAATTTTTTAATAAGTTCTCTATTTCTTTAAATCTATTTTTTTTTTAAATGGTAGAGTTATCTTTTTAATGGATTTTTAATTTTTATCCTTAGATCTACCACTGTTGCTAGATCTTAAGATTTTCTTTTGTTCTTTTTATGGTGGAGTTTATTGATATTGTGTTTATGCTTCATGTTGGAAATATTATTACTGTGATTATATGATTCTCTATATTAATAATTGAAAGATAGCTTAAAAGTACAAATCTTAACTATCAAATCAAATTTAAATAAAGATAACATATATCAAATAATGGCTAAAAATCATCATCGAGTGGAGCGTGCGCACCATCATTGTCCAAATTTGAGACTCCGTTAATTTAATTTAATATTTTAATGCAAGATTTCAATTATCTATTTTATTTAAATGTAAAGTTTCATTTGTGGAATCTTTATATTATAAGGTATCTCTATATTATTCTATATTCTCAATTAATAAAATCTTTTTATTTATATTTATTCTTAAAAAATAATAAACAAATTAAGATAATATAAGAAATGTTCCATGGGAAAGAAAAGAAAAAGGTTGCAAGAGAATTCTTAATTTTTTTCTTCTCGCGAAATGAATGTTTTATTTAAAATAAATCATGACAAAAGAAAAATTTTATTAATAGAGTTTCATCACTTTAATAATAAAATCTTTTTGTTTGGAATAAATTTTAAATTAATATTATTCAATTAAAATTTATTATTTGAAATAAATGTACAATGAATTGAAATTATTTTCTTTTCTTAAATATTATTGTTTATTTAAAATAAATATAATGTCGATTTAAATCATAAGGCTATTGAATAACTTTATCAAAATGTTTTAGTTGGAATGAATTCTATCAAAATTTTAGAAATTTTAATCTAATTTAACTTTATCATTAAATTATTTTATTTTTAAATAAAAATTGAATTTTTAATATAAAATTTTAAATAAAATAAAATCAAAATAAAATTCAATTCATTGACTTTTTTTTTAAAATCTAAATTTCCAACAAAGCTGAAAGAGAAGAAACAAATGAATATTAAGGTTATAGGCAAGAAATTTCATGTAAAATTCATTATAAAGCTTAAAATTAATGTTGAGCTTATAATTAGTGTTGTGGGATTATAAACATATTGTGATTATATATAAATATAAGTTTGATTTTAATTTAATTTTATTCATTCTTTATGTGAAAATTTTCAATTAAATAATATCATCGCTTTTTGATAAATTTATATTTTATATCCTATCCAATTTACATTTATATACTATTCCACTAAATTAATTTGTTTAAACAAATCAAAGTTAGTTTAACGATAAATGATTTTTATAACAAAATTTAAATAGTTTTTAATTGATTTAAATGAATCATGCATCACGTGTTATGCAAATTCAAAGTTAAATGTATTCTATTGTATAGTACAAATTATATAGTTCACCTTTTTTTTATATTTATTTTTAAAGTGTTATAAGTAGATTAATATTTTTATTATTCAAATTTTATTATTTCTAATTTTAAATCTTTAGAATTAGGCGTGGCGTAAACTAATGATATTAAACCTCGCTAGTCTTTATTAATTTATTAGTAATTAGTGTCTGATTATTCAACTTGTTTATATATATGTCAAATTCTTGATGTGAGGGAACATTAATTGTCAATCGCTGCAGGTCAGACATTAGCTGTACGGTTTTGAGTATGCAGAATGAGTGGCTAAGATTGACGTACCATAAGTTACATCAAATCTGGCATACAGATCTTGTCTATGTATGCCATGTGGGTCTTGAATAAAGCGATAAATGGTACAACCCATAGAAAACATTTCTTGAAAAATGGAGTTCTCGTTTTCACGTCTCCTTCCGATGGGACTACACACACACAGTTCTGTTAAATCAATAATTGAATTGATTTTCTAATTGATTTTTAAAATTGTTGACGTTAAAATCTAATCTAAAACTTAAAAACAGAAGGATATTATTTTGTGAATGCTCTAGAAAAGAATTATTCCGACATAAAAAAGGGTGAGTAATTCTTTTGTGACTGACTTCACCACACGAAATGATAAATTTTCAAATAGAAGAGATTTATACAATATATTTTTAATATAAAATAATAAAATATTATCAATAAAATAACAAAATTATATAAATGATTTTTTTTTTTTTAATAGCCAGTTGGCCATCTTATGTGATGAAGCCAATCCATACTAGGATTTCTCGAAAAAGCTACTTCACAAACATAGCTATTGAAGTCCATCTTAAGTGCACTAAACACATTACCTGCTCTTGGAAGAAAGCAAAACGAAAATGGAGAAGGAAAATTTTCTTTTTAAGAAAAAAAATTATTGCCCGCAAAAAGCATCCTACCCGTTGGATTCTGAATTAATATATATATATTTTTAAAACTTGGAATGGAGCCTTATCTTATCAAGTACATTTATATGAAACTAATAACAGGCAAGGTACGTGAAAAATCTCTATCTACTCTGGAAGTTAAATGCTTTGATGGCGAAGGCAAAGATGAAACCAAAGAGCACACAATAACCAACCATTACGATTGCAACAATTTCAATGAAGTCATGTCGATAGCCGAAATAACTCCTTATGAAATGTTCCACCGTTTCACCAGTGTCTAGCGCTTCCTTAATGTCTCCATATTGTGAAGCAACGAATCCATACAATGTCCAAGCGATGGGGCACACCCAGTAGTACCATCTCCACCACACAGGGATCCTCTGTCATCAACCATATTCAGTCTCTTTTAGTCATGGCTTCTCTGGATAATTACTCCAAAAATTAAATAAATGAGGGACATGAAGAAGTTACCGGCTGAGGAATAATGAATCCAGAGAAAATGTTCCATATTGCATAGAAGGATGCTGAAACTATAGCAGCAATGTGATGGTTGGGTGTAATGGCCACTGTCATCATCCCATAGCAAGTGAAATATAATAATGTGAAGTACATAAAGAACATATACCAAAGGAACTTGCTGAGTGACCACTCAAACCCAACCATAGCATACACTATGACCCCATATATTACAGTCTGGACTAAAATGTATGGGATTTCGATCACAACCTGCAAGGCAAAGCAAATTGATGGGTTGAGGAGCCATTATGATCAATGTCCCCATAGCCACGGAAATCGCAGGAGTCCCCCCAATTTTTTACTAAAAAGTATATTGCACCGATAGCTCAACCCTACATGCTTCTTTCTTGCATTTATACGTTATGCACAGCCATCAACTCATGAACAATTTCATTGTAACAACTCAGTCGTTATCAGTATGAGAAATTTAAGTTATAACTATATGGATGCCAAATTAGTGAAATGATGAACAGCCTTCAGCACAACATTCTATGCAGGAGTGTTATTTACCTGTCCGAAGGCATATGGCAATGCAGAATACATTCCAGCTGCTTTTTCTCTATAAAACACCATTCTCTCAATAGCCACAACTGGCTGCACCGATGTAGAGTTCTGAAATCCTAAGAAGAGAACAGCAGCATACATGGAACCCATTGCATTGAACAGATCCTGTCGCCTACTACTGCAATTCACAGACATTTCATTCAAGTTAGAGAGACAGAAGGAGAAATGTTAGCCTTTATCAGACAGTATGTTACATCTATCCGTACCTTTTGGAGCCTAGACTCCAGAATATTGTCCCAAACATTAATGCTGTGAATGTTGTGAACAAAAGTCTTACTGCAGAGTACGGTGGGTTTCGCCAGTATGACCAATGCTGCTTCCATAGGCAAGCCATACATTGAGTTAAGAAGGACTGTGAATATTGAGTTGGGAAGTACAAATCCTTTGAATCTGGTGGAGGTTTGCTTAGCTCCTTGATCATGACTTTGTTTCTCCTAAATTTTTCACCATATGTAATTTTAATAGCTGTATAACGAAGTAATGGAAATTAAATATAAAAAAAAAATCTAAAACCAGTAGTCCAGAAAACTCTTCCCTCCTTTTCTCCAGAAAAAAAGGAAAAAAGTGAAGGTGATCTGACCTGTAAAGTTCTGATTTCTTGTATATATCAGAGAAGCTAATCCCTAGAGAAACTTCTTGTGCTGCTGTAGTGACTTCCAACATCCAAGTTGCAGGATTATAACCATCCTTAATCTTTGGAGTTCCCTCGATATCCTTTAAGGATCTCAAATCCCCATTGTCAGCAATTCAGCAGTAAATACAGAAAGATTAGAGTTTCTATAGTACCATGCATTTGCTAGTCTAACCTCAAAGTATTTGATCAAGTGGCAAGCATGTCGACCCACTGGACCCACAAAAATTTCTTCCCCTCCCCTCTTCAGCAAAAATAACTGTATTGCAACACTCATTGATTAAAGTTTGAAATTTGTCAGGAATAAGTAGTTCCTTTAACAGAGATAAGAGTCTCACCTCATCAAAAGCATCAAATATGTCAATGCTTGGCTGGTGTATTGTGCATACAACAGTTCGCCCAGTGTCCACTGTGTTCCTCACTGTTCTCATAACTATTGCTGCTGCCCTGGCATCAAGACCAGAGGTTGGCTCATCCATGAAGATTATAGATGGGTTAGCAACAAGCTCAACTGCGATTGTTAGCCTTTTGCGCTGCTCAATTGATAGACCATTCACACCAGGCAATCCAACAAGTGCTTCTCTTATAGAGGTTAGCTCCACAAGGTCCATGACCTCCTCAATGAACATCTACAGTCATCAATAAAATTTTCTTATTAATAACCTGACACTGAAAGAGAACAGAAATTGCGATTTCCACCAGTCTATTGTTCTTACTAAATTTTGACTTCTTGATTTCGTACACTACTGTCTTTTGCCTTTCTTAAAAGAAGAGAAAAGGTGACTGAGTTGTACCTTTCTTGTATCAGAATCAACCTCCGGTGGTAGTCGAAGCCATGCAGAATAGATCAATGACTCATAGACTGTCACATGCGGGGAGTGAATATCAGTTTGCTCACAGTATCCTGATATGCGAGCAAAAGTTTCTTGCTTCTTTGGGTATCCAGATATCGTGATGTTTCCCTCAATGTAACCACCAGTTTTTCTTCCGGCCAATACATCCATAAGAGTGGTCTTGCCAGCACCACTGACACCCATCAAAGCTGTCAGAACTCCTGGTCTAAATGCTCCGCTGACACCCTTCAGAAGTTCTAGGCGATCCTGTGTAATACCTTGAGCTTTCATTTCCTACAAGTATGATAAAAATTCAGGATGCAGGAACATCTGGTAATTGACACATTTGAAGTGATTCTTAAACTTAATGATGTAGGAGAATGTTCTGATGACTTTCCAGAAAGTCAGAAATATTTGTGCAATAACATGGTGTAATATGTTGGTCCATTTATTCACCAATTCTTTAGCACTCTAGTAATTTCTTCTGTTACTAATACATTGTTGCTTCATTCCAGAGCCTTAAGATACCTGTGGCATGTCTACAGCATATCTGATTTCATCAAAAGTGATGAAAAGGGGTTGAAAAGGAAGAATCATTCCTCGCTTCCTACTTTGATTGCCATCGCTAAAGCTGCTCACTCTTGTGGATGATGTCCTGGAGGAGGCATTTCTTTGGCTCACACTCTCTCTTTCTGCATTGTGTTTGTAATAATCAACAATGTAGATCAAATCATAAATGCACAAGGGCAACAAAAAAAAGAAAGAGCATGTTTTAACACACCTGGAGAGCTCTTCTCTTTCATTGATAGATCAACAAACTGTCCAGCTGTAGTAGCATTTTTCTCAGCATACATATCTTCTGATAATATTGCTTGGGGCCTCCCAAATGCTGCAATTAGTTCAGCCATCAGAATATAGGCCACATGTGAAAACAGAGCATATAAATTGGGATACTAACGATCCAGATATTTTAGGGCCATAGTGAAAAAAAAATTGAATAGGAAGATATATCCAGTCAAAGCTCCAACTGCGATCCAATACCAATATGCTTCAGGGAAAAGTCCACGAGACTTCAAGACAGTAACGCCTAATGGATCTGTTGAGGTAGGAGGAAACTGAAACATCCGAATTTCCACATAATTGTTAATAAGATTTATGAAATAATTTTCTGCAAATATCTGACTTCAAATTAAAAAAAATAAATAAAACGTACATGGTTCCATCTGTTTCCGAGAAATTCATTCACAGAAATACCATTCTGCACATACATCATTGGTGAGAGCCAGTAACCCCATAACCACCATTTCTTCACATTTTCTGATGTGAGACAATATATTTAATCTCGATATGAATTTATATCACATTAAAGTGATGAAAATATGTTAATAAATATATCTAGTTCACCTCTTGATATGACAAATCCACCAAGAACTAGTATGGCAAGTAATGCAAATGCCCCTACTGTGTTAGCAACAATTATATTCCTTCCTAGTGCTGCTATCAGTCGAAACAGAGCAGATGACATCAGGCTAGTAACTAGGAGTATCAAGTACTGCTTGAAAAACCTGCAATAAAAAAATTTAAGCAAATTCTGAGACCTTAGTAACAGAGATGAATAAACTAGTGACAATTTCTGGGTTCCACCTTCCAACGCTTGGATCATAGCCTATAACATAATATGTCATCACCTCCCATATTGCAACTTCTACCAAGGCAATTGGGATCTTGAGAATCCATGTGGGTAGAGCATATGCCCATGAAGGATAGAAGAGAAGGTCTCTCTGCTTGTAGAAGACAGGAAGTTTCATGATGGTCATTGCAAGCTCTGAGAATCCATTGTACATAATTGTAACGATTGCGTAAAACAGGGCACCAAAATGAACTCCACCATCTGTTTCTGTATTTTGGTGCATCTCTGTTCTTAGAAACATTGTCATCGTTATGAAAGCCAGTACGATAAGCTGAAACAAAAGAAAATAATTCAGCAATTGCCCTTATTCTAACAAACTTATTGTTTTAGCTGCGGTTGTCAACCATTTGTAAAGCCTTGGCAACCGAAAATCTAGCCTAATAAAAAAAAAAAACACTGTAATATGGAAAGGACTTTTTTCTTTAAAAAAAAAAAAAAATTCAAGTTCCATTTTAAGAAACAAAACTGGAAGTTCTACTTTTGAGGACGGCTTAATGCTTAAACTGTTTATTCTCATCTTTCTATTTTTTAAAAAAAAAACCGAACTTATTCTCATCTTTATATTTAAACAAAAAAAAAAAAAAAAAACAAGGAGAGGAGACAAGAAAAAATCAAGACAGATTAGTTCTCACTTGGGTCATCTTGAAAATGTACACAAATGAGTTCCTCTTCATGAGCAAATATTCTCTAGAGATGCAAGCTTTTAAGAGTTCCTTCTTGCTGACACCGTACTTCTTAGTTGTTAGAGAATCAGGGTGAGCTTTGGACTTGTCGAATTCTGTGGCAAGTGCATCACCTAACTTTCGACCAACATGGAACGATTGAAATGCTTCAGCAAATTCCTTTACTGAAACAAAGCTATAAGGCTCATCTTTAAGTGCCCAGTACTGCTCTTGGTCTTTCTTTGATGTTACCTGTCACATTCCAACAAAAGAGATTTGGTATGAACATGCTTAAAGATTGATAAAGCATTTTGTACTGGTAAACAAGAAAAAAAAGAATTACTTCTTGTAGGAAGTCCGCAACTCCTTTCCTGGCAGGACATTTGAAGCCCAAATATTCAAAGAACTCAAGCACATTTTCGCGTGGACCTTGATACACAATTTCCCCATCTGATAGAAGAATTATGTCATCAAAAAGCTCGTATGTTTCTGGTGCTGGTTGGAGAAGAGAGATAAGGGCAGTTCCATTGAGAATGTGGATTGAGTGTCTGAGTGAGTTCACAATTTGGAAAGTGGTAGCGCTGTCCAAACCAGTTGATATCTCATCCATGAAAAGTGCTCTTGCCGGTCCAACTAGCATCTCCCCTGCATTGTGTAACATATAAATTTTTTTTTGAGAATCATGTCATCAAGCAACAAACTGAGAGATCGTGTGTTGTGGTGATATCATAATATAGTTGCCTTTGGTTCCAAGTTTACCAGTTGTAACTCGCTTTTTTTGTCCACCGGATATGCCTCTTATCATTTCATCACCCACCAAGATATCAGCACATTCTTCAAGTCCTAAAATCTATACAATTTGAAGTGCAGAAACACTAATTACATTTTTTAAAAAAGTACATTTTGTTCAATCAAATAACTGTCCTAATTGGACTATCAAGTATGTACCTTGAGAATATAATCAGTAACAACAGCCTCTTGGCCTTCTAGAGCAGCAGCCTGTACAGTTCCAAGTACTAAAGCAAAATTCAATCACAACCACACTTAATTCAGTATAATAAAAACAGCCTCTTACCTTCATAAAGATATCAATATCAGGATCCGGTTTGATGTTTGCTGCCTTTTCCCTTCTAGCTAATTCCACTAACATGTCTGCACAATTTCAGAATTCCATAAAAGTTAATCCAAAAAGCCTTCATAAAAAACTATATATATATATAGTAAAAAATGAATAGTTGCTGTGCTGACCATAACGAGGTCCAACCCCTTGACACATTGCAGAGAAAGCCAGAGTCTCTCTTACTGTCATTTCTCCTATATGAACATCATACTGACTTATATAAGCTGATGTTCTTTGCGGCACAAACTCTTCCATTTCATGTCCATTGTACGTCACTCTTCCTGAAAACTGACAATTCAACGAAAATAGATTATTTAATTATGTCCAATAAATCTCTTCCCCTGCAAGATTATGGGTAAGAGGCATTCTTATTAGTACTAATTACTTAGCGCCTTCTGTTACCACTTGCTGTACGGACGGGAGGAGAAGTCTCTTCTTCTTCAGTCTTTACCATTGGCCGTTGCTTTCCACCCCGTCCATACTGCAACGGAATCCGTTAAACAAGTATGGGCATTAGAAATGCGAGAATGCGGAGAAAGAAAGAAGCGCGAGAAGACGAATTAGTAATGCGAGAATGCGGAGAAAGAAAGAAGCGCGAGAAGACGAATTAGTAGCAGAAAGCTCCATTGATAGTAATGAGTTCGACTTGGTACGATCGATAACCTGCTGTTAAACCTCCCTATGCTGCGGAACGACTTGTCGTACTTTGAAAATGATCCTATTGGTAGATAAATGAATGTTTCCGTACGTGGATTGTGGCGAATCCAATCTCCTAATGCATTGCGAGCGTCATGTCGTTATTGTATGAGGAATTATTAAAGGGTTAATTATTATATAAACTCTGCTTTTCAATGTTGTCTGATTTAGTTTTTTTTTTTTTTTTTCTGTTGTACTATTAGATCTTGTATTTTTTATTAAAAAATATAGAATTTAATATTATGACTGTGTAATTTTTCATATTTAACTAAGTTGTTAATTACTTTTTAATATTATGTGAAATAATTTATTTCATTTGATCTATTATGCAACTAGATTTTTCAATTTATTTTTTTATTAAAATTATATAAAAAATTATAATACTCTTAATATTATATTAAATTTTAAAATTTCATCATTTTTGTTATCTCCTAAAGAATATAAATTTTTTTAGATTTAAAATAATACAAAATTTAAATAAATTAACTATTATTATAGTTAAACACATTAAAATTGTAATAAAAATCTATCAACAAAAATTAATTAAAAATAAAATAAAGACATTTTTATAATGATGAAAATATTCTCACTCCATTTACACTTATTTACATATCAAAAATATCTTCACTTTTCATATTTTTAATTTTTTTAATTAATTAATTTTGATTATAATCTTAATGTATGTCTAATTATTATGATAGTTATTTTGTTTGATTTATTCTTGTTATTTCAAAACTAAAAAAAAATTAATAAGATTAATAGAATAATAAAAAAAGTGAAATCTGAAAATTTAACATAATAAGAATATAAACTTTTTAAACAGTTTTAATGAAAAATATCAAATTAAACAGTAATTTTAGGATATAATAATATAATAGATCAAATGAAAAGGACTATTACATGTCAAATTTTTGTGTGACTTTAAAAAATAAGAGATAACATTACATATTACAAATCACATAAGTCTAAAGTCAAAAAATTCTATAATTTTAACACAAAAATTAGTGGAAGGATCTAATACATAAGAGACAAACATGAAAAATTAAATGATGTGATATTAACATATAAGAGATAATTTAATTAAATATTATAAATTATAGGAGTTGATGGTAATCAACTTATTATTAAATGGAGAAAAATTTGACAACATATACTTAATAAATACAATAAGAATATATATATATCAAAAGAGGGTATTAATGTTTTTCATTAAAAAATAGTATAATAATAAATTTTTTTAAATAATTATAAGTATTTATTTGAGGTGTTACTATATCATTTACCATATGTGTAAAATAGAGATACATATACACAACAATGATATATTTTGCACTTAAAACACAAGATTTATTTGAGAAAACAAAAAGAATGATTTCTCCATCTTTATGAAAGATAGTGTACTATTCTATTGTACATCAAATTTATCTAATAATGTTTTTGTTTCTATTTTTCTCACTAGATGAAATTACAGATATGTTAAATTAATTTCATTTTTTATAGACCAAGATATTAATTAATAAATTATAATAAGTGGTTATCTATCTTGGGCAAGATATATATTTTTTTCATTCATTTGTTTCTATATATATATGTGTGTGTGTGTGTGTAAAAGGTTACCTATCATATTATAAGATGAGATAGGAAATAGTAAAAGAAAGTGAATAAAGAAAGAAAAATCAATCTTCTTCATTTCCGTGCACAAGGTGAAGAATGAAAGGAGATGGGTGCTTACTTTAAGGTCTTTACTGAGTTTTCCAGCCATAGCCAAAAGCAATGTGGTCTTGCCTGAACTTGGGGGGCCTAACAGGAGTGTCATTCTGCAAAAATTGTAATCAGAAATGAAGTTAACTAGCAAAATTTGCTCAATTTTAACATTATAATATTGACATTCTTATTCACCTTCGAGGCTTGATAATTCCACTAACATCATTTAGGATTGATAATGGTCTCTTTCTACTCGGAAGAATGTGAAGATAATTCAAGAATTCCTTAGGAATCAAAAGAGCCAGTACACTCACAGTTAGGAAACTGACTAAGGTGTGTTTGGCATTGCAGTTGATAATAAGTAGTTTCGTATCTATTTTCGTAGTTCCCAAAAAAAAAAATTATGTTATAAATAACCTCAAGCATATTAGCAGAGAAGTTGAAGATTGTAGGTAATGCACTGCTTCGAACATAAGCTTCTGCTTCAACACTCAAATGCTCGAATCGAACTTCAATCATTGGCATTTCAATTCCAACTCTGCACATTTAAATTCCACCATAAGAACACAAAAATTAAAGAACATGAACTTGCAACTAATTAATTAATCTCCTGTCATACATACTTGTCCATGCGGTGTTTGAGCTTCAACAAGAACTTCTCATTATCTTGCTCTGCAATCTTGACAAGCCTCTTAAGTAAATTCTTTTTCTCTATTAATCCAAGGTTATTTATATCGATTTCTTTAGATTGACCTTCTTCTCCAGTAAGAATACCCCTCCTTATACGTAGATAAGTAGGCAGTTTTTCTATGGCTGCCCATTTTAGAGCTTCTTCATCGTCTTCGTCACGCCAAGACCTGGAGAAAACCTCAAAAGTAGTATTTCTCCATATGCTGGAACTGCTTAAACGTGCACTACTTGCTCTGGTTATTTCACCACTCTCCATTTTCACCAATCTTTTGAGTTTCAAATATTGCTGTGCAGTTTAATGTATATATGTGATCACTGAACAAGAACGATTAAGTTCATGGATTGGAAAGGGGAAGAGAACACTATGTCTGTGTCTATAAGGATTTACGCAATTCTGATTTTACACTAAAACAATTGTTTTTATAGTTGGATGTAGCAACCAACTAATAGATCTTTAGAAGCAATAACTAACTCACAGCTTGTTTAGAATAAATAAATAATAAAATTCTATAAAATTATTTCAGCGGAATTGAAGTCATTCTCGATGATTATATTTCCATGAATTCATTTAAACTTTCATTTAATTAATCAAATTTTCATAAACATTTTTATAAAATTTACTCGTGAATTTACTACCACAATTTCTAGAGATTGAAAAGGAGGGACATAATAAAAAATCACAACTGCAATGAAATTTCAGGATTTAAGTTTCTAACTTTTTTTTTATTAATATATACAAATACACGTACATACACGAATTACAAATAAAACACCCTATTTCACAAAACCATAATAGTTTCTAACTTAAAAGCAATTGATTGCAGACTTTTTTAATTTATTCAATCAGGAAGAATGGAAAGATTCTGTCCATAGAGAAAATGACAAGTGAAGAAAAAACTCCTTTCCTTACAAGATTTTTCACATTCTTAAGATTTTGAAAAATTAATAAGTTTGGGAAAACTATTAAATGCATTCTCTTCGTTGATTTTTTTTTTCCTATAAAGAAATAGCTGACCATTTTAATTTGTTTATTAGGTTGAATACTTATGAAAGTGGTGATCACAAACTGATAGCTATTTCAGAGCTAATTTCGTTTAATTTAATTAGTAGTTACATAATATATGTGTTGGGTTGTCTTGTTATATTTGGACTTCGGTCTTAGTACAAAGGACAAATGTGATTCGCGGCATCAGCTGTTGAGTTTATTAGTATATTCTAAAAGCATCATTCTATGTTCAGTTATTATCTCTAAATACGAGGTTAATATGATTATCATAGTCCTTGAAAATTTTAAAAATCACAAAATTGTATTGAATTGAATTTTGATTTTTAACATTTAAAAATAAGATCTTCTATAAAAATATAAATCATTTGAAAGTGGAATGATTTTGCAAGAATAAATTCATTTAAATCCTATTTGAAACCTTAGATTTTAAAAGAATTCAATAGAAAAAAAAATTATTTTAATGGTTCTCTTATTTGAAAAGTTTACATTTTAAAAAAAATTAATTTTTTCATTTAAAAAAAATTATTCGAGAGAAAATCAAATTAAGTAAAAAAATCATAAGATGTTGAGAAAATTCATTCTAATTAAAATTTTAAATTAAATTACTCCACGAATCCTATAACTTACTATAGTTATTTTAAATAAATAAGATTTATTTTAAACAATAGAATTCAATTAAATTCTGTTTAAATTTTATTTCAAATAATATAATTTTATTATTAAAGTGACAGAATTCTACTAATAGAATTTTTGTTCTTTTTTTTTTCTTATATGATTAACTCCAAACAGGGCCTTAACGAGACTTTGTTTTTAAAAACTAAAAATATCCTTAAATAATTTATTTATGTATTATTTTTAAAATAAAAATTAAACATATTTATTTAAATGAATTATTTTTTATTTATTTCAAATATATAAATTTTATCATAAAATTATTCGGATTCAATACAATTAATATATATATATATACACACACAGACATGTGATGCCCCTGTAGTGGGTAAAAGAAATGTGTGCATCCAAGTGGTCATGCTTTGCTTGAAGCCAAAATTAAGTAGCCCTACTCTAACTTTGCCATGTCTCACTTGAGGCTGAATTTTACTATTATTATTAGTTATTAAAAAGTATTAAGTAATGAGACATGCCATATTAAACCCTAATACTAACAAATTAATGTTGACCGCTGAAGTTGTTTGTTCATTTCCTACAATGGTCAGGCTAAATCATTTTGGAATATTCCAATCCCCAAAAAAATTGTTTAGCATATTGGTTGACTATTTGCTGAGTTTTCTTTAAATAAAGTACAAAATTTTAATGAATAATATATGCCTCTTATAATCCATATATAATTGGATTTTAAATTGGACAATTTGGAAGTTAATAACAAGTTCAAAATAATGAGGCAAGATGCCAAATCATGTAGAGTGGAATCTTATTTGAACTTGGCTTTGTTGTTTGCTAACTGCTGCACTACATTACATGTAACATATCACATCACCAATAGCGCCAAGAATGTGAAATTGGCTGATTATGATGAGTGGATTTCAACTCCTAACCAAAAATAAAGAAAAATAAGACAATTGATGTTTGAACGACTGACTACGATTGGTTAGAAAATCAATAAGGAAAATTTGAGTCAAAGAGCGAGCATATTCTGTCACAAAGTTGATTTGGATTCCATATTACTAACTGACAATGTTGGGTGATGATCTACTGCCAAAGCATGATGGTTAAACCACCTTCTTGTACATAAACTGTAATTGTAACCTCTCATGGTAATTTATATTAATCAATCTTCTGTAGCCCTGCATTTTAGTAGATCTGAGTATTAGAATTTTAAATTTAATTTATGTACATGAAATTTAAACTAATTTTATCTTTCTGATTAAAAAGTTTGCATTATTGTACTTGAATAATTTTAACTTTTCCTTCTTTTTACATCCAATTTTTTACTTTAATTTTTATGGAACTAGTTTCCATTTCCATGATTAGAAGAGAATAGGAAAAAAAAGAAAAGAATAGGAAAACAGAATGCTTTGGAATGTAAGATACAAATTTGGTAGGAAATCTTTCATTAATCATGTTTAATATTCTTTCAATAGCAAAGCAGTTTTTAGTTTAAGACAAGATGTAGACATGATAGCCTAACCTACTAGGCTCAGCTAACTAAGACAGTTTTATTACAAACCAGCAGTTGTTCCTGACAATGAACCACACCCTCATACAAATTTTAGCTACGTATCATAGTGTTCCAATATTGCCCCTTAAACTCATCAAAATTAATCCATAAGATTCAAGCCGCAATAGTTGTCCAAAATAGAAAAAAAAAATGAATCATTTAAAAAAAATAATAATAAAACAAGGCTACTAAATACAGTACAAGATACACATTTGACATCCGAATTAATAAAATTTTGGGAAATTTTGCATGTCATTTGGATCCAGTTCCTTCCAATGCAATGGCAAAACAACTTTTAGTTTGACACAAAGCGGCATCAAGCCTTTACAGATACTTTCTTTTATATACACTCCACAATTCAACTTAATAAAGGTCACTAGATGAGGCGGTGAAAATTGACATAGAAGTCTTCATTTTTTCTGAAAATTAAACACTTTGATAGAAAACGCAAAGATGATTCCGAAGAGCACAGAGATTCCAACTACGAAAGTTGCAGCAATTCCAGCAAAATCTTTTCTAAACCCAAAATAACTCCTCATGAAAAGCTCCACTGTTTCACCACTGTCTAAAATGTCCTGTATGTCTCCAAATTGTGAAGCAACAGCAACCAGACCATATAAAATCCAAGCCAATGGGCAAGACCAATAATACCATTTCCACCAGACAGGAATTCTGTGTCATAAAAATTTTCACTGTCCTTTAGTCATGACCTCTTTATGATAATAGATCAAACAAGAAATAAGATGATAAGAAGTTACCGGTGGAGGTGTTATAAACCCCAAGAAAAGGGTCCACATTGCATAGAAGGCAGATTCAACTACAGCAGCAATGTTGTGGTTGGGTGTAATGGCTGTAGTCATCATCCCATAGAAACTGAAGTATAAAAAGGTAAAGTACATGAAGAAGATATACCAAAAGAACTTGCTCACTGTCCAATCAAACCCGATAATGGCATAAACTATGACTCCATGTATAATTGTCTGAATAAAAACATATGGGAGTTCAATTATAACCTGAAAGGCAAAACTAATGATTAGGTAAGGAACATCAGGATTAAATCCCCCGGACTCATCGCAAAGGGAATTTTTTTTGTTTGTGTCACTTTCAATCCCAGGTAATTGCTAGCCCCAGAATTTTGATAATATGACCAAATTAATTGGCATTTTCAATTGGTGATTTAATCAGTTTTCTTCAGCTAAGAGAAAAAAGAAAAATAATTAAAGCAATCAGTTTACCTGTCCAAAGGCATATGGCAACGCAGAATACATTCCAAATGCTCTCTCTCTACAAAAAATTGTTCTCTCAACAGCCACAACTGGCTGCACCGCTACAGCATTTTGTACTCCTATGAAGAGAAGAGCAATGTACATGGAACCAATTGCATTAAAGATATCTTGTTGCCTTCTTCTGCAATTAATAAACATTTCACACAAGTTAGAGTGAAAAGGGGAAAAAATCTAGCCTCATAAAAAAGTATGCCGCATTTCTTTATAACTTTTGCAACCTAACTCCCAGAATATTGCCCCAAACATCAAAGCTATTACTGTTGTGAACAAGAGTTTCACTGCAGTATAAGGTGGGTTTCGCCAATAAGACCGATGCTGCTTCCACAGGCAAGCCATGCATTGGGTTAAGAAGGGCTGTGAGTATCGAGTTGGAAAGTACAAATCTTTCGAACCTGGTAATGGTGTGCTTAGTTCCTGAATCAAAACTTTGTTTTTCCTAAGAATTCACCAATGTATCAGGTTAGTAACTTTATAAAAAAGTGTGCATCAAACAGGATTTAATTTGAGGAGAACAAGAGATATGTTTTCCTTTTAAATTTAGGTATACTTCGATGATATGAGTTAACTTTTCTCTTTAACTCCGCCAATGTTCTCACTAAATATAACTATTAAAAGTAAATTTATTGCCATATTGGGTATCAAATTCTGACTGTAACGTCAACATGCTTGTTTCTTTTTCAACTTCAGTGCGACTGACCTATATAATTCTGAATTCTTGCAAATATTGGCAAAGTTAAGCCCAAGAGATGCTTCTTGTACTGCTGAAGTAATCTCTAACATCCAAGTTGCAGGATTGTAACCATCCTTAATCTTAGGAACTCCCTCAATGCCCTGATTAATTTGAAGTCTCCAATATCATTAGATTAGCAGTAAATAGAAGAACGATGCAATAACTTCATTATCATGCATCCATTAAGCTAACCTCAAAATACTTGATCACATCACAGGATTGACGGCCTATTGGACCTACATAAATTTCTTCACTCCCCTTTGCAATAAAATTAACTGTAATGTTGATACTGTAGAAGTTAGTACTCAAATAAGATAGAAAGCGAAACAAATTGGTTGTTTCTGAATCATATATGTCTTACCTCATCAAACGAATCAAATATGTCAATGCTTGGCTGATGTATTGTGCATACCACTGTTCGCCAGTATCCACTGTGTTCCCTACTGTTCTCATAACTATTGCTGCGGCACTGGCATCAAGGCCAGAGGTTGGCTTATCCATAAAAATTATAGATGGGTTGGCAACAAGTTCTACTGCAATGGTCAGCCTCTTGCGCTGCTCGGTTGAAAGACCATTCACACCAGGCAATCCCACAAGTGATTCTCTTAAAAATGTCAGCTCCACGAGCTCCATAACTTCCTCAATGAACATCTGCAATCCAATCATTTTGAACCTTAATAATCTAATCCATGAACATAATAGAAAACTATTCTAGACCTTGATTTGCATTTGACTTGCTATTTCTATTTATGAGACTGTGCAACCTTGATTCCTTTTTTTTTTTTTTTTGGCCATTACTTTCACCATCCATGTGTCCAATAAATATAAAAAAGAAAGATTGAAATGCACCTTTCTTGAATTAGAATCGACCTCAAGGGGTAGTCGAAGCCAAGCAGAATAAAGCAATGACTCATAGACTGTAACATGTGGGGAGTGAATATCAGTTTGCTCACAATTTCCTGAGACGCGAGCAAAAGTTTCTTGCTTCTTTGGGCGCCCAGATATCCAAACGCTCCCCTCAATGTAACCTCCAGTTTTTCTTCCAGCCAAGACATCCATTAAAGTGGTCTTGCCAGCACCACTAACACCCATTAGAGCTGTTAGGATTCCACGCCTGAAAGCACCACTGATGCCTTTCAGAAGTTCTAGACGATCCTCAAGAATACCTTCCTTCATCTCCTGCAAGTGTGACAGAAGTTAAAGATGCAAGCATGTTTAGCAATTGCATGATAATAAAATAGCATTGTCCTTGACTGCGTAAGACTTCTCAAAACTTGCACAGTATTTAAATTTTTTGGAAAAATAATCATAAATGAGTTGCTAAAACCATTTCAAATTGGAAATTCAAGATCTACTTTAAAAAACCATTTCAAATTGGAAATTCAAGATCTACTTTAAACTTTGGACACTCTTAAATTCCCCCTCAAGTTCAACATTTCAATTGTTCTTTCAAGCTACCCTAGATTGTTATTCTTGATTAAATCCTTAAGGTACCTGTGGCATGTCTACAGCATATTTGATTTCATTAAAAGCCATAGAGAGGGGTTGGAATGGCAGTAGCATTCCCCATTTATTGTTCTGATTTGCATCACAACAACTGGCTACTCTTGAAGAAAAAGTCCAGGGCAAGATACTTTTTTGCTTCTCATTCCTGCTGTCTGCAATGACAGATTCCATTGTGATTAGCTTACAACTAGATTCATGCAAGATAGAAAGAACAAAAAAGTGGAAAAATTTTGTAACCCACCCAAAGATGTCTTTCCATTTTCAGTTAACTCTCTAGTTCTGTTATCATATTTCTCAGCTATGGCCTCCTTTGACACCATTCCTTGGGGCTTCCCAAATGCTGCAACCAGCTCAAGCATCAAAACAGTGGCCCAACAACTCTAAAAATCAAATACACTAAAAATTAACACTTACGATCGAGATATTTTAGAGCCAAAATGTAAAGGAAGTTGAATAGAAAGATAAATCCAATCAAAGCTCCGATTCCAATCCAATACCAGCGTGCTTCAGGAAAAATTCCATGAGACTTCAAGACACTAACTCCTAGTGGCTCTGCTGAGAGTGGAGCAACCTGCAACATGAACATCCCTGCATTAGAGTCACCAATGTTGAAATCATTATGCAAACATTTTTCATTTCAATTTTTTCCTACATGTTGCCAAGACCTCCCTAGAAATTCATTCACTGATATAGCGTTTTGCACATACATCAATTGTGAGATCCAGTAACCCCATAACAACCATTTCTTCACATCATCTGATACAAAACAATATAGTTCTCAGCATCAAAATTTGTCATTGAAACTAAGGTATAACATAAAGATATATCTAACTTACCTCGTGATAAGATGAATCCACCCAAAACTATTATCGCTAGTAATGCAAATGACCCAATTGTGTTAGAAACAATTATATTCCTTCCCAATGCTGCCATCAAACGAAATAGTCCAGACGCCATCTGGTTTGTGCTTAGGAGTATCAAGTACTGCTTGAAAAACCTACAATCAAGATGTTACGTGTAATTCTGGAAAAACATCAATTTCATATACTAGGAAGGGAAAATTGTCTAATCCTACCTTTCAATGTTTGGATCAAAGCCTACAACATAATAAGTTATCACTACCCAAATGGCAACTTCCACAAAGGTGATAGGAATTTTAAGAATCCATGTGGGTTGAGCATATGCCCATGAAGGGTAGAACAGAAGATCTCTTTGCTTGTAGAAGACAGGAAGTTTCATGATGGTCAACGCAAGCTCTGTGAATCCATTGAACATAAGTGTAATGACAGTAAAGAAAAGAGCACAAAGATAATTCCCCCATCAGTTTGTGTTTCACGGTGCATTTTCGTCCTCGGAAATACTGTAGTTGTTATGAGTGCCATAATAATAAGCTGAAACGAAAGAAGAAGAATAAATTGTGTACTGTGACATCAATTCTTTTAATTTCATGATGCAAACCCTTATAAATCCTGAGTACTATTCAAATAATACTAATGTAAGCCTTAAGTTCCATGAAAGAATAAAATGGCACTCACTTGCATCATTTTGAATATGTAGACAAATGAGTTCCTCTTCGTAAACAAAAGTTCTCTTGAGATGCGAGTTTTCAAGAGTTCCTTCTTGCTGATTCCATACTTGTTAGCAGTTAGAGCAGCAGGATGTGATTTAGACCTATCAAACGGTATAGCAAGTTCATCGCCTAGTTGTCGCCCAACGTGAAATGACTGAAATGCTTCAGCAAATCCCTTGACAGAAACATAGCGATAAGGCTCATCTTTAAGTGCCCAATACTGTTCTTGATCTTTCCTTGATGTCACCTGTTGCATAGCAAATTCATAACCAAACATTTTCTATAACAAACAAGTCAAAAAAAAAAAAAAAAGTCATTACCTCTCGTAAGAAGTCAGTAACTCCTTTCCTGTCAGGACATTTAAAACCCATGCATTAAAGAATTCGAGCACATTTTCTCGTGGACCTTGATACACAATCCGTCCATCTGATTGAAGAATTATATCGTCAAAAAGTTCGTATGTTTCAGGTGTTGGTTGGAGAAGAGAGATAAGGGCAGTTCCATTGAGAATGTGGACTGATTGTCTAAGTGAGTTCACAATTTGGAAAGTAGTTGAGCTGTCCAAACCAGTTGATATCTCATCCATGAAAAGTGCTGTTGCTGGCCCCACCAGCATCTCACTTGCATTCCAATCGTCAGGCAAGTAATAAAAAAGACTATCTATAGTTAGGGTATACCGGTTGTGACTCGCTTTTTTTGTCCGCCAGAGATGCCTCGTATCATTTCTTCGCCACCATGGTATCAGCACATACTTCAAGCCCTAATATCTGCCAATTTTCAAATTCCTAATCATCTTAGTTCAACTTACTCCATTCTTCACTCTAATATTTTGTTTTAATCAATTTTTTCATATTCTATAAGATCAAGACTTGTATCTTAGACGACATCGAACTGAGTAAATGCATGTGGAAGAAGGTGACCGAATTTACATTCTCATTAATGGTAACCAAAACGGCAGCCCCCAACCCTCCACACTGCCTCAGCAATCTAGTTGGTGGAAATGGAGATGGAGATGGAGCGGTGAGAATAGAGACCATGATGATCAAGTTCGGCAGGTGTTAATGAGGCCGAAGGTGGTGCTCGGTTCAGACATGGTGGAGGTACGGTCGCTGGATGAGATGGAGACAACGCTGGGAGGAGGACAGCTGTCCGGGGGGCCGACGCGTGGGCAAGAGAAAATCAAATTATGCCAACGTAGACGACAGATGCTGACATGTCTGAATCACATGCCAACTGGCTGATATGGGGTGCTCGGATGTGGCATCAAAGACGTGGACAAATTAGTCCAGGTAATATACGGAGTATGGTTCGTCAATTTATTTCGGGTTGAATTGATTACCTTGGAATTTTCTACAAAATGCAATATATGTCGAACTATTTTTTTTTAAAAAAAATCAGTTTAGAAATTTATACTACTAAATAAAAGCATAATTTATTCGTTGTAGTTGATACAAATTAAAAATATTAGGATTAAATTGCTAAAATAACAAGTATTAAATACAAATTAAAAAAATGTAAAATTCAAACGTTTTCTTACAATTTTGGCATTTTAAATTGTGAAAGATGAATTACAACATGCATATGTGACACAAATGTTTCCCATATATAGTACCTTGAGAATATAATCCGTAATAACATTGGTCTCTTGCCCTTCTAATGCTGCCGCCTGCATATTTCCATTAGTTAATGAAGAATTGAATATATTATCTCATTATCCTGTTCTGGAATTGGCTTCTCACCTTCATATAGACATCAATATCAGGGTCTGGTTTGATATTTGCAGCCTTCTTCCTTCTTGATAATTCTGCCAGCATTTCTGCATAATTTCAGAATTTGACGACCTTATTAATGTAAACCCTTTTATTTATTTCGCTTTCCCAGCTTAAGAATGAACAAATGGAAACAATGATGATTGATTTTCTGACCATAACGGGGTCCAACCCCTTGACATCTTGCCGAGAAAGCCAGAGTCTCTCTTACAGTCATTTCTCCTATATGAACATCGTACTGACTTATATAAGCTGATGCTCTTTGAGGTACAAACTCTTCCATTCCACGTCCATTGTATGTAACTTTTCCTGAAAACTAACAAAATTTCATCAAAGAATCTAGATCAGATCATGAATCCATGACACAAATATTTTTCCCGTAAAAACTAGCTTATGGTACCCTTACTTTCAGATCTCTACCAAGTTTTCCAGCCAAAGCCAATAGTAATGTCGTCTTGCCTGAGCTTGATGGGCCTAAAAGCAGTGTCATTCTCCAATGTTTAGTAGAATTAGTCAATCAAAGTTTTTAGTAAGATTCAACTGAGTGATTTAAAATCGTTTTCAGTTAATTAATTTCTTTAAAAAAAAAAAACACTTCAAAAATCTTGGCAGATTTTGCAACAAAAGTTATCAATTTATACATACCTTCGGGGCTTGATGATTCCGCTAACATCATGAAGGATTGGCAAAGGTTCTTTTCTACTTGGAAGTATATGAAGACAATTCAACAATCCCTTAAGACAATTCAAGAGACAGGGTGCATGATGAGTGAGTTCTACTCAGAGCCAACCATACGATGATAAAAGAAAAATTTTTGTACAATTTATACCTCTAACAAATTAATAGAAAAGTTGAAAATTGTAGGCAATGCTCTGCTTCCAATACAAGCTTCGGCTTCAACATTTAAATGTTCAAACCTCACTTCAATAGTTGGCATGTCAAGTCCAACTCTGTGTTTCAAGAAAAATGCGTATTCAAATACAACTATGAACTTAAAATTCATTCGGTATATTACATTATATTACTTATATATAAATGCATATACCTCTCAATGCGGTCTCTGAGCTTCAACATTAATTTCTCATTATCTTCCCCACCAGATTTCACTAGCCTCTCCACAAGATTTCTTCTCTCTTTTAATCCAAGACTACTTATATCAATCTCTTTGTCATTGAAAATACCTCTCCTTATACGTAAATAAGTAGGCAGTCTCTCCAAAGCAGCCCATTTTATTGCTTCTTCATCATCTTCGAGATGACGAGAAGACTTGGAGAAATTTTCCATGATGTTATTTTATTTCCCCAACAGGCGGCCTAAACTGACTCTTCACTTATATATATGCATCACATGGACCCATCAATATTGCGACTTAAGTATCATAAAACAAAAATCTCATTTCTACCATTTCCACCTTATATATATATATATATATATATGGGTGATGTTTCAATGATTAGTGTAATTTTTATCTATTCATGGTTATTGCACTTTCAACATTTAAACTAAAAATCTAACAGTTCTAATCATTCTGACTTATAATTAATATTTACACTGAAAACTATAAATATTTATTATTCAATTATAAAAACAGTAACTATCTATAAAAATGTAACATTGAAAACTCTTATTTATATATATAGCCATAACAATATGTTGATGTGATGAGAATTCCTTGAATTTAGTTGTATTCATTTTGATGTGTTAAGTTATTGTTAAACTTGTAAATTTAGATTTAATTTTAGGAAAAGAAATGACAAGAAACTCAACAATCTATTAAAAATTTTACCAGCATTTATGAGTTTCATAATTATTCATGAACTTTTGCATATAGTTATCAATTGTTTCTCTATTTTTTAATATTTATCTATTTATTTTGATGGATACATTTTATAATCGTAAAAAAGTTTAACAATTAACTTCAATATTTGTATTGCTCTTCCTAATTGAATTCACAGAGTTTTATA
>CATIWR010077850.1:0-37335 GCA_949677035.1 Omphalea diandra | reverse complement strand
ATAAAGAAGATGAAGAAAATGAGTAGCAAAGATTGAGAGCTTTAATCACTTGTAATAAATTCCTTAGCAACCTTCTTCATGGTTGTTTGGTGGAGTATTTATAGCCAAACTTCACCAAAGAGACGTTGCAGATCATAACTCATTAAATCTTTGAGACATGCTTGACAGATTTTGCATTAAATGCTTGTCAGGATGAAATCGCAGTCGCTACTGCTGTTCGCGATCGCGAAATCCAAATTCTTCAAGGGAAACCCCATTTGTGTCTAACGGCTAGTCCATGTGGCAGCTTCTTATTAGTTCTCTAGAAAAATATAGTCGTTGTCTTTTACCTACTTTCAGAAGTCGCGGTCGCGAGTTTTCTTGCACAGGCCTCGACAGAGGACGCGAATCCTTCTGCCAAAGTGGTTAACTTTCTTCCACACGGATCGCAGTCGCTACCAACAAGATGTCTCCTCAATTTTTGACTTTCAACAGTCTTCTGGGACACTTGTCAAGCTGTAGTTGTGGACTACTTCCCTCTTGAGTTACTTTTGAAATTTGCAGTCGCGACTAAGGCATGACTTGCACCGCGAATTCGTCTGTGTCATTTTGGCTTCTTCCTTTCCAAGGATCGCGGTCGAGAATGGCTCTGCGATTTCGCCTGCTTGAGTTTCGACATGTCTTAACATTAGTTGCGGTCGCTAATCCTAGATTGCGGTCGTGATTTACATGTCACTTAGAGTTTTTCAACTCCTTTTATTTCTTCTTTGAGAGATTGATACATATCTGTAAAAACAACACTTATTTGAAATATTGGTGATGATCAATCTACTTTGTCAAGATCAAAAGAGGTTCTAAACCTAGGATTAATCATCCTAGTCCAACAAAATCTAAGTCTTAGTCATATTCTAAACATGATCTAAAACCTAAATCTATCTTTGAGTTTTCAAGGTCCAAGTGTTGAAACCCAAGTGTAGGTTGTTCTTTTTCTTTAAAATTTGAGTTTGGATCTTCTCTGATCCTATCAAGTAAATTTATGCCTTATTTTGTAAGTCAATTAGAGTAGAAATTTATAATAGAATACATTTGAGTGAGGTGGGAGCTACATAAAGGCAAGAATTAGAGAAAATCAATTTTTGCATATCCTTTTCCTCAATTGTTATTTCTTTGAGTCTCTTGACCTCTATAAATTATGTATTTATGGTTATTATTATTTGTAAGCCTTAGGTTCCAAAATCCTAGCTTTGAAAAAATGTGTCTCTTTTAAGGGTTTGATAAATTTCATACCATTTTTTCCATGATATTAACATGTTCACGTGTTATAGGAGTTCTATTATTATTAATTGATGATAGTTTTTTTATTTTGGTGTTTCTGAGAGCTAATCTTTGGTGAATCATTCGGGTTCCCATATACGGGTTTTAGCTTGAGTTAATCATTCCTATTTATAATATAGAAATGATATGTTTAGGGTAGATGATTATGATTAATAGCTAAATGTTATAATAGGAGTCTTAAGCTCTTAGTTATGTCATTGCTCTATGAAAGTTGACAAGACTCACTTCATACCTCTAGTTATGTTTTGGATATTTTATGCCTTGTATGTCTAGTTACCCTAGTCTTTGTATAGCTAAAATGTAGTTAAATTATGGAAAAGGCTTGGTAGTAATAAAGAAAAAGAATATAGATTAGCATTTAAGGTGAGTCGTTATAATTTATTATGCTTTCATTATCTTTGTGTAATTTTGCATTCATGCATCATCGGTTTTAATGGTATAGTCTAAGGAAGCCAAATATTTTAGTAATAAAAAGAAATATGCTTTAATATCTATAAGGTAGAAAATGATAATACCTTGATCTTATAGTTGTATAAATGCAATATGATGTGTTAGTTGATCCAAAGATGAGGTGGAAATCCTATTAGTGTCATAACTAGTTATGAATATTGTTATAGATAGATGATTATATGTATATAAGCTCTTATTTTAAACTGTGGTTGGTAAGGAAACTCTCTTATAGCAGAAAAGAATATTAAGCTAGGTGGAGAGGCAACTCCCTTAAAAAAAAGTATAATCAATGAGAAGAAGGATTCTTATCACCTAAGAATAATTTTTCATTAACTTGAACTACCTTTATATCAATGATATGCTATATTTAAAATGTATTACATATACTATGTAGATAGAAATGTAAATGAATAAATAATTATAAGGAGGCATATGAGCATATGAATATGTATGATAAATGTTAGCATAATGTATGATATGTTAGAAACCTAATTAATGCTAAGTTTCATGCAAAACAACAATACATTAGTAATAACCCCTAAAATTGGCATGTGTGTTGGATCAATAGGGGATCCTTAAGGCCTCTAGCAACATAGAAGCCCTTTGTCCAAAGTTGTGGTCAATGGGGGACCAAGGCAAGATGATACATTGGTATCATCTCTAATCAAAATGTGTCACCACCCGACTTTGGTCGACATAAATTCTGAGCCTACCTACATCATTTAAAAGGCTTAATCCATCTTCACCCTTTAGAGATTAGATTTGAGAATTGGGTGCAACTTGGGAAAGAGGTTAGACTCTCCAAACTACCTAAATTTAGAGATTTGGCCTTCAGGCATTTTGGGTTCACTTTTTGTTATTTTAGCCTTATTATTAGTTAATCCTATTATTAGTCCTAAACATGCTCCTAGTGCATCACATTAAGCATATCACCATCAAAGTATTACACACATTCACCAAGGGAGGGTAGATATAAGTAATATCAGATAAGGAAGGTGATACATAGCAATCAAATATAAAACATGCAAAATTACGATCATGATACACATGCATATCCACCTATACACAAAGAACAAATAAGTTAGCATACTTATCATAAAAAGAACAAAGTCAAAAAATAGCCCAAAAGAAATTCAAATGCACCATAATTTTATCTTACCCCATATTCTCCAAGCTAAGGGTACCTAATTGTGTTTCTCAATCCAAAATCATGTTATTCATAGTTTCAACGTTACATGAACAAAAAAAAATGATACTAATAACGAATAATATAGATATATGAACATGAAGGATGGAACATAAACTAAACATGATATGCAAACACATTTAGAGGATGGTAGAGGCCTTAGGAAAGCCATCAAATCATATTACATCCTCATCCAAAGTTGCTCAAAAGAGCTAATGCATCCTAAAGATACGTCTAACCATTAAAAGGTTAGGATAACAAAATGAAAGGGAGTAATAAAGCCAAAAAGTAGTTATAATATATGGAACACATAATCAAAGTGAGATAAAGGATCATGAAGCCATGCACTCTCCCCTTTGCCATGGTTTGAATTGCCATATGAAGAGAAATAAAAAATGTGATCTAGCTAGTAAGCTAGTCACCTCATCTATTATAGACATAACGAATTCACATGAAACTAATCGTGCATGTATAGACAATAGAGTCATAGGATCCTTGGAAATATAAGTTTCCTATCCCATTCACACTTCTTATTAACACTAACACGAGCATATCAACAGAGAAAAAGAAAGAAATATCAAAAACAAAACTTAAAACTAGTAAAGCATGGATAAAACCCTTTCCATTGGTCCTTGTATCACCAAAAGGAAGAATATGGGTCATGGGTATGGAAACTTAGGCCTATTTAGTACATAATACTCACTAGGGAACCCTTTCAACCTCTAGAAATCAAAGAGAAACATATGGAGAAAAAAAGAAGAAAACCAAACTATCCCCAATCAAAGCAAGTTGTACAAACCAAGTAATGGTCTGTACAACCCATTCAATGGTCTATACAGACCACAAACTAGTCTATACAACCCATTGAAATTAGGTTTTAAGGTTTGAAAAGAGAAAGAATGGTGAAGGAAGACAAGGGATTAGGGGGTTTATGAAGCTTCTTTTCTATTAAACTTACCCTCAAAGGCACTATGGCTTTGTTAAATCCTTTAAAATGTTAGGGAAATTTATAAGTGAACTCACAAATTCAATAGTTATACCTTAGATTTTTAATGGAATGGGTTTTGTGTTTAAGGTAGATTAGGTGGTGTATTGGTAGAGTAACTTTAGGTCAAATGAACCTCCCCTTCCCCTTCAAATATGAAGGTATTTATAAAAAGAGAAAAGGTGCACTTGAGCCAAAATGACTTTGGTTGCATCTAATATTTGACCCTTAATAAATAAAAGCAAAGAATTTCTTGGAATTAGGATTTTAGGGCTATATGTATAGCCAAATAATTAGTTGTACAAACTACAAAGATGGTTGTACAACCAAATGAATGTTAGGTGCCTAGGTTCTAAAATCTTTTCATTACTAGGGTTAAAAAGTTGGTTGTACAACTAATAGAGCTAGTGGTACGCCATGAATGTTGGTTGTACAACCATTTAAGGTTATTTGATGGGGTTTTTTTGCTAGACATGTTTACACTTATAGGCTTAGCTTAGGCTTTATCTAAGGTTCCCTAAGCTTTATTCCTTCCCTTTGCATTTATGGGATCAATTTTAAGAGTTCTCATCATTAAGCTTGCATAAAAAAGCCTAAAATCTAATGTTCACACATCCACTAAATGATAAGGCATAACCTTTGCAAGTATCGATATGAACTAATTTGTACAGATCTCCAATGGCAAATCTTACTAAGCCGAATAGGGAGAGAGAGAGAGAGAGAGGTAAGGCTTTGATTAGCTAATATCAAAAATGAGACTTAGATTCTTATTTATGTTCTCACTCATTCATTTATTAGACAACAAATATATATTCTTACTTTTTCATATATATATATATAGAGGAGAGTTTTCAATGGTTACGTCACCATATATGGTTATTATTTTTATAACTGGATAATAAATACTTATAGTTTTTAGTGTAAGCATTAATTATAAGTCAAAATGATTAGAACTATTAGATTTTTAATCCAAATACTAAAAGTATAGTAACCATGGATGGGTAAAAAATTGCATTGAAATATCACACACACACAAACACACACAAACACACACACACACACACGCACACGCGCACACACACACACACACACACACACACGCGCACGCACGCACGCGCACACACACACACGCACGCACGCGCGCACACACACACACACACACACACATACAAATATATATATATATATATATATATATATATGCGCCAAAAACCTAATCCTTATTAGGTGGATTTGGCCATGTGGTCAATTTTCTTTAGGTCTTTATACGTACGAAATAGTTATAATTAACTTTTTAACTATTATAAACTTTCTTTAATTGAGTTATACTCTATTTATTTTAACTTTACTTTGTTACCTTGTGCGTATGATTGTGTAGGCTTCCTAGCTTGTTTGATAATAAATATAAGTGACAGTTCTAAATAAATATTTATGATTAGAGAAATTAAATACTTTAATTTGTCATCAATTCACTAATTTAGTCCTCATATTTAAAGATCGTGATTGACTCTTAGCTGACACATTATGACTAATCAATAAAGTTAGGAATAATCAAGGTGATTTAATCATATACCCTCGATAAGATGGTTGTTAGTTTAATTTGATCATTTTATTGAAGATATCCCCATCAAAACATAAAAATGGAATGGTGTCCATTTTATTTATTATTTTGTTATTTATTAAGCTCCTTATTTGGTATTGACTTAAAATGATTATAAATAATACTAAAAGTCAACCAATAGGACATGCCTTAAATGCTTAGGTCAATAAATCTTATCTTGAACACTTACTATCTCTATCAAGTTGAAGCTACATCCAAAATATACCTTATGAATAATCATTGATTAGGATAATCAAAACCATAAATTAATGCATAGAAATTTCTTGATAAGATACTATAGTGCTCTCAAGTTAAAGGACTAGTTAACACGCTACTTATAAGGATAAACCATAGATTTGTAATCATTGTTCCATATGGCTTTTCTTTATATGTATTTAGTAAATTTGTTTTCTAACAAAAATCTATTTGCATGTCCCAAGTATCTCACATACTTACTTCTATTAATGGGATTAGTATCTTCCTTAGGCATAAGGAAAGAACATACATATATTGATCTTAATAGCATTATTAATGTCTAGTCTTGATAGTATATTAACTAGGAACATTTAAGAATGATAATTTGGTTTAATAGATATCCTAAGCTCTCTCTACAAAGTATGTGTATTCCATGGACTCCATTTTAAGTGTTTTGTAAAGCATTAAATAGCCCTCTCACGTAAAGAGTAATATATCAAAAAATAAAGATGCCTATATAAATATAACTAACCAATAATACATGATAAAATGTCAAATACATGGCAAAACCAATCGATTGGTTATTAAGGCATATACTAATAATCTCTTATTAGCATTATAAATAGATTTCTTAGGTATCTAATACTAAAATTGTCTAAGTAGTTCTATTAGGGTATGGCTTTAATAAGAGGATCAATTAGATTATCTTTAGTGAGTACTCACTCTATCTTCACATCTTTTCACTTAATTAGTGATAGAAATAGTTTCCTTTAGTTACTTTAGGATAACTTATAAATTTACACTTATTTGATCTAGCCTCAAGCTTATGAGATAATAAACACTTCATTTACATATCACATTCCCAAATCTTTTAGTGCACTTCATTTAAGCATCACATTCCAAAATCTTTAAGTGCACTTCATTTAAGCATCATATTCCCAAATCTTTAAGCGCTACCTTTTAGGTTTCTTGCTTATCCATAATGTTGATCCTTTTGGGTTTTAATTCTTTTTTTAATGATTACAAACAAAAGTTTATTTATCTAACCCTTGTATAAACATATTAAATTTAATCTTGTAGGATTTACATTCAATATCTTAAGTATGTTCAAGTAAAACTAGTTAGCAAAGTTTAAGTCTTAGAGTTAAGAAGAAACACTAAGACAAAACAATGACCATTACAAAATTACAATAGGGATTAAGAAAGATCAATGATTGTTGAAGGATTTCAATGAGGGTTGAGAAAAGCTTAGTAAAAGTGGCTAAAACATCTTATAGGACCTAACAACGATTGAAGAATTAACCAACGATAGTTGAACATGAACAACAAGCATTTAAGAGCAACTAACAATGGTTGAAAAAGCTCAATAAAACTGCATAACTCTTTTAAGTACCCTAATGATGGTTGAGGAAGCTACTCACGAATGTTAAGATCAAATCAATAAGCGTGTGTGAGATCTAACAAGCATTTAAGGTCTTCCTTGAGTCACTCTAATGAACAAAGCTAAAGAGCTCAATGATGGTTAACATTCTAATTCGACAATGAATATCTTCAATAACAACTAAAAATTCATAAGGAAATTATTGATTTAACTAAACTTGATAAACTAATGTCAATGACTATTGATAAAATCATAATAGGAATGAATGTAATTTAACAGGTGTTGAACAAACTCATTAATGGTGGACAAAAAGAAAGGTATAACACTTAATGACCATTGAATCAAGATCAACTAGGTGTGGAACTTTATTGAATCTAGCCAATGACCATTGACATGGACTCTAATGGTTATATTGATAGTCTGTTAGTTTTTCACTTTGTGTCTGCTAGCTATCTTTTCCCACCTATATAAGGATGAGGAGCTTAAAATAAGAAAGTAAATAAGTTGAAAGAGCTAGAAAAAAAACTCTAAGTGATTTTGAGCTTCAAAGAGTGATACAAAAAGTCTTAAAATTTAGTTGTTTGAACTAAGTCTTCTTCATATGCTTATGAGAGTTCTTCTTTGAAAAAAGAAGAAGATTGTCATTCTTATATTAGTAACATCAACCTGCAACTTACTCAAGCAATTTAAAGAGGTAACATCTTATTATTTATAAAGGGCTTGAGTGTTAGAGCATTCCTTCTACATTACTTTTACTTCTTGTATAGGGAAAACTCTTAGGTTGGAGATATGACCTTTAAACTAATTCTTTATGAATGGTTTAAGATAGTACCTAAAAGCTATCTTGGGTTAAGCCGTATATTGCCTATAAACTATTTATGAAAAATCTTTAGGTAGTGCCAAGAAATTCACCTTTTAAAGGCTTAAGTGGTGTTTATGCAAATTCACTTATGTAAAAGTTTTTAATAACACCTACAAGTTATTCTTTAGTAGAAATATCTAGTGGAACTAGAGGCGAGGATTTAGGCTTGGTTTGAGCCAAACCTTTATAAAACTTAGGGTCTTTATGTGATTAATTCTTTTCACTCTTTTTAAAATATATTTTAAACTTGCCACTACCCTATTCAACACATTTCTAGGGCATCTTGGGATAACAACTTGTAATAGAGCAAGTTTGTTCAATCAAAATTCTGTATAATGAATAAATATCTCATGGCAAGTTGATAAACTCAATATATTGACAGTATTTCATTAAGTTTTAGGCTTAATTTATTTTTCTATGATTAATTTGAGTTATTTTAATGTTAGTTCATATTGTTCCTTATACTTACATGTTATATGATTAATTCATCAATTTATTTTTTTCTAGGATAATTTGAGTTATTTTAGTGTTAGTTCATGTTTCTCTTCATACTTGCATGTTATATGATGATTTTTGGATAATTGGGTGCATATGAAGCTGATTTGGACTAAACAGCTACAAAGGAGGAACTTTAGAAACCAAGCAAAATTTTGAGTAGTAGCACAAAAGATATCTATAGCGCATACGATGAGGGTTACATGCATGATGCTTGTTATGCCAAGAATGATTTTTATGCTAAATTTCAACTATTTTAAGATCTTCTATAAAAGGAAACTTATAATTTTTTATAGAAAATTTTTCAAATGAGTCTTTAGCTAACTTTAAGAGCAAAAAATAAGAAGAAAACAACATAATTAATCATCTTTTGAAGGACATGAACCCAAAAATTTAGATTTCAAATGCAAAGGATTGAAAAATTGAGTGACACAGATCTTCTCTTAGTTTATGATTGAAATGTTCCGAATTGGATAAAATTTTATGCAAAAATTTAATCACATAGGCAACTTGGTTTTGCTTTGTTAATCATTATGAGATTGAAAAATAACATAATTATGCCATTCATAGGACATGATCAAAGTAGATGTATTTTGGGTTACATTTCTACTATGTAATGTTTTGATTCATGATTCGATGCGAGTTAAAATCTAACACAATGGCTCACTGCATATGTGTTTTCAATAAATAACTTAGCAAGTTATAGATAGATGTTATCGCATAAACTACTCCTTCTTGATTAATTTTGATGAAGTTAGTCTTATGAGATATGATTTAGGTTCAAACAATTGAACAATGTCTACTTTGATATTTTTGGCTGCTTAGTAAATGAAAATCTTCATTATCAATGTCGATTTTTGTGTAAAATAATGATAAAACAATGATAAACATTCTAACTCAATTTATATGTTGAGTAACCAAGTGCATTCATAACCAACATTTATATTTGAGTCAAAAGACATATTAATGATTTAGGAAACATAAGTTCTTTAAAGAAAAAAAGAAAGTGATATAAAGTTGATCCTAATGATCTTTTACACTTCAAGTTAAACCTTCTCATTATTAATTGGTAAGGATAATGGTGATGATTTGTTTTGATATGTATGTAAAAATTCACCCATTACTTTTAATTCTCTACGAATAATGAATCTTTCATTTCGAAGTAGCAATTTAACTCAAGTTCATTTAACTTGATTGAGTTCTCAATATGGTGTGTGTGTGTGCATGTAATGTTGTCCATTTTTATTAACATTGTAAACCCAAGCATGCATATACTTCTATTTTGGATTTGCATGTAATGCTTTAGCCTTTGTCTCATGTGCGATGCTTATTGTGCCAAGAATGATTTTTTAAGATAAATTTTAACTTTTTCAAGACTTTATGTAAAGGAAACTTAACTTTTTCGATGGGGAACGCTTAGGGGGAGTCTCTAGCTGACTTTAAGGACCAAAAATAAAAAGAAAATAATTTTTTTAATAATCTTTGAAGGAAAAAGCGAAATAATTTAGATTTCAAACATAAAGGGCTGAAGAATTGAGTGACACAAGTCTTCTCTTATCTTTCTTATTTCATATCTAATTTTTATGGAATCCTTTCATAATTTTTGTTTGTTATTGATTTCTAATATAATGAGAGACTAAATTTCTTTCTTAGGATTGAGTTTGAACTTACAATTATAATTTGACTCTTTTTTTTTTTAAATGAATAGGATGTGATTTGATTTAATGGTTATGTGCTTAATACTTATGAATATTGAACCACTATTCATATGATTTTATATATTAAGTTCAATAATGAGAGTTCAAGTTTGATATGGGATCATTAACCATTGAATTTGAATTATTATAGTCTGGAGATAGATATATGACTAAGGGGATTCAAGGTTAATTACAGGCCATGAGAATATGTCTTGTTTCATGTTTACATCATCTTAATCACTTTAAGAAAAGGGTTAGGAATCTTTAGGATAACCTCCCTTAATTTCATCCCTTCATGAAACATAGAGTCCATAAATTGATTTATATCCATTATAAGGGAGAACTCAGTCCAAAATCTTTATTATTATTATCATAAGAATCTATTTGTCATTTTCAATTATTTGCCTTTTACATTAACTTTTTACCAACATTATAGCGTACTCTAGATAATCATAGTAGTTAAATTGTCAATACTTAATAACCTAGTCCTTATGAATATAACAACCCTTCTCTCTACTATAACTTGCATGTGCATTTGCATGAGTACTAATCACAAGTTAAGTGGAATCTCAAAAAATCCATAAGCCTCTATCAAGGGTGATGATTATGGCTAGTGAAACAATAGGATGAAGATCTTCCTAGATAGTGAGACATAGATCTTTTGGACATTATTAAAGAAGTAAAAGAAGTTTTTGCTAAGCTAGTAGTAAATCTAGTAAGGCCAAAGAGATCCATGTGTAATAATTAGCAAGGTCTAGAAGGTATTACCTTATTTTTTGTTTTGAAGGAGAATTTGACTTATTTACCTCTTTAACATGCATCACAAATTATGTCTCTAGTGAAGTTAATTTTGGAAAATGTTTCTACTAACTCTTTCTTCCTCTACTCGTTAATTAACTCCATACTTACATGTCCAAGTCTTCTATGCCAAGTATATCCTTCATTTATCATGGTAATAAAAACACTTAACTTTTTTATTAGATACAGAATTTAAATCTACAATATAAATATTTTGGATTTTTTATTAATAAAAAGCAATATGTTTTCACTCATTCTTGACACATAACAAGCTTGAGGGTTAGACATAACTCTTATCCCTTTAACATATAATTGGCTTACATTTAAGAGATTATGCTTGAGACCATCAACTAATAGAACTTTGGTAAGAATAAGTAAATCAACATCTTTACCAACTTTACTTATACCCACTATCTTTGCCTTCCCATTGTCACCAAAGGAGATAGTCCTTCAATCCTACTAAGTTTGGATATTAACTTTATGCCACCGATTATATACTTTAAGCAACTACTGCTAAGGTATCACTCTTGTTTTTGCATTGCATGCACATCTATAAGGTGAATTAAATCATTTATTTTTAGGTACCCAAATCCTTTTAGGTCCTTATGGGTTTGCTTTAGCCATTTGCTCATCATGCCTTCAAGAATGGCAATAATAGGTAATTTGGCCATACATTCCACAATGATAACATTCAACATTGAAATGATAATGTTGTTTAGATTTATATAATGCATTTATTTCTATATACTATCTTTTAAGTGCATACCTTATAGACGTGTAAGTGTTTAGCCTATTGCTAACTTGCTTAGAATGCCTTTGAGGCATTGGTATATAAGAATGGTTATGTCTATTGACATTTTTGTGCAACCTTAGTGCAAATTGCTGCATAGTTTTTGTTCTTGATCTTCAAGCATGCCATGATTATGCCTTTGCACATTCTACCTTTTTGGCTTGTAAGGTTGATACATGTATGCATGAGTACCTTTTGAGGGTGCATGTCTCAAATGAGTTTGTGATGTTTTGGTGATACCTTTGTTTAATAACAAATGTTTTGACATTTGCATTCACCTTTTATAGAGCTATTGATCATCTAATCTTAGGAGGATTAGGTGTCCTAGTACACATTGCTCTCACAAATTAGGTTTGTAAAGTGAAAGGAATATCTAAGAAAAAAAAATGCATTATATCCTAAACCATATATGATGCATGGACTCCTTTGCACTTCCAAGGTGGAGACCAATTACTCTTTTCCTCTAAAGAACCTTAAAATAGTATTTTTTAAGATTTGTATTTTCAATCTTTAGAGACTCAACCTCCTTAATAACGGAGTCTATATTCATAATATAATCTTTTAGAGTTTTGTTCTCCTTTTGAAGAATTAAGGATGAAGACTTTAAGGAGTTATAGCTCTTGGTAGACTTAGCAATGAGCTTATATAAGCCATATATAAAGTAAGAGTCAAAGGGGCTTCCCTCACGAACTTTACCATTGTTAATGCCACTTTTTGTGTCACTAGAGAAGGTGAATCCTTCGTTCTTAATATACATGAAACAAAAGTTTGCTATTTCTTTCTCATGTTAATTATCTTTTTTCCATTTCTATTGTGAAATCAATTTTTTAAAATCACTAAAATTTTAAAAATAATATAATCTCTGATTTTTATAATAGTATTTCCTTCACAATTTCACCTAATCTTTCTCAATTACTACTCGTCGTGCTTTAATTGACTTAATTCTTTAAAAATCACTCAAAATAAAAATAATATAATATCTGATTTTGTAATTAATTGAATTTTTTTGTGATTTCACATAAATCTTTTCAATTTCTACTCACTATATCCTAATTGATTCAATTATTTAAAATCACTAAAAATAAAAAAATAATATAATCTCTTAATTTATAATTCATAGAATTTTTTTTTTGCAATTTCATGATTTTTTTTTATTCTTACTCACCATACGCTAATCAACTCAATTCTTTAAAATCACTAAAATTAAAAAAAAAATATAACCTTTAATTTTATAATTAGTAGAATTTTCATTGTGGTTTCATGTAATCTTTTTTATTTTTATTCATCATGCTTTAATTGACCCAATTCTTTAAAGTCACTAAAATTAAAAAATAATATAATATCTTATTTTTATAATTAATAGAATTCTTTCACAATTTCACGTAATCCTTTCTAATTGTGATTCATTATACGTTAATTCGCTTAATTTTTTAAAAATCAAAAAATTAAAAATAATATAATCTCCAACTTTTATAATTAATAAAATTTCCTTCGTGATTTCATGTAATCTTTTTCTCTCTCTATTTAGATGCATTTGAGTTATCCTAAGTAGTCTTGAAGGCTTTCTTTCCCTTTTTGGAATGGTGTTTCTTAGATGAATGTTTGCCTTTTTTTCAACTTTGGATATTTGTCTTAAGACATCATTTCTCATTAAATCTTTATAGCAAATTAGTTGGTTCTTAGAGCACTTTATTCTCTATCCTTTCTTCATCTTTTGCTTTCTCATTAGATAGGAAAATTTTCACTTGATTTGTAAATAGGGCCAGTTGATCATCCTTACTATAGTCATCACTATCACTAAAAAATGTTAGTGAAGAAGTAGAATGAGTTTTAATACATACATCTATAACTTTAAGAGTTATATCCTTCTTATTTTGACCTTCATCTGCAGCTAGTTTTTTAAGAGTAATTTCATGTGCAAGAAGTTTACCCATCTTGTTAGTTTCCTTAATGACAATCCTTTTGGCTTTATATTTTTCTTGGGGAAGTGTTTTGAGGATTTTGGTTGTCATATCTTATTTAAGTATGTTTTGCCTAGTCCCTTCAAGGTTTCCACAACATCAATAAACCTTTTGTATATTTATGTGATGGTTTATAAGATTAATAAGTACAAGTCTCATATTTATAAGTGTACACTTGAATTTCTTGTTCTTGTCTTGACTTATCCCCTTATGTTAGGCTTGGAGAGTATCCCAAATCACTTTTACTAGTGTGCACATATTTAGTTTGGCATATTGAGATTTGTGAATAGCATAAAATAAGACATGTATTACTCTTTTATTCATGAGGTTGGCTTTCTTTTCCTTAGTTGTCCATTCAGTTTTCTTTTTAAGAACCATGACATCTCTTATTAGCTTAGTGGGAACTTCTCTTTCTTCTTCTATAATATCATAAAGATCAATGGTTTCACTATATAGGAAAATCTCCATCTTATTTTTTCATTAACCATATTCATCACCTTTGAAGAATGTAGGCTTTATGGATTGATTATGATTCTTCTTAGCTTGCCATATGATTTTCGCTCTTTGTACTAAAACTTGCTCTAATACCACTTATTATCTTAAAATGCCCTAGAGGGGGTTAAATAGAGCAATGACAAGTAAAAATATAAGATTAAAATCAAGAAGCAACAATCACAAGGATATTAAAACTTTTTAATGGTTTAGCATTAATTCGGCCCGTGTCCCTTCCTCTATATTACACTAAAGAGTTCCATTGGCAAGGTTATTTAAACCTTTACGCTAAGGTGAATTTATTGAGCACCATTTGAAAGCCTTTACCAAATAGTTTTTAGACACTATTGAAGCCTATTTAAGATGGTTTAGAAGCACTGTTTTATGCCTTTCATAAGATTTTGGTTTAAATTGTTTCCTAACCTATGGAGTATCCTTCATAAAACTTACAAGTAATGCATGAGGGAATACTCTTAAACACCTAAGCACTTTAAAAAAAAAAAGAATTTTACAAGTTAACTTGAGGTAAGATTAACAATGAGATAGTTGAAGTGGCTTTGTAAAACTTTTTCATCTTCAAATGATTACTCATACAAGCTTTTAAAGAATGCTTAGTTTAAATAGCTAACATCTTAGTCACTTTTGATTGCTCTTTAATTACTCTTTGTGTTTAAATTTCTCAATAAGATGTCTCTAAATCGTTATATCATAAATATATTTTTTAAATTTTAGCACTTATATAGCTAATAATAGAAAATTATCTGGTACTCACATTTGAAAGTTTATCAAACCTACTAACATAATAGTTAGAAACCCCATCAACATTCATTAGGATGTTGGCTATAGTTGTTGAATGAATAGCGATATTAAAGTCTTTCTCTATTGGTTATATAGTACTATAGCTGCTACCTTATTGCAGTTATTAGGATAGCCCAATTTTCATTAATAAGCATTCCAAACCTGTTGAGTTCTTACAACAATCATTGAGTAATATCCATTTTATACAGACTCCACAGCCTTATCAAAAGGGTTTTAATAATCATTTATGTCTTCTTCAATGACTATTATGATGTGCAATATCGAAGAGTTCTTTAACATCATCAACCAAGATTACTCAATGGTCATTTGGAAAGTTCCATGACCTATTATGATGTCAACACTTTTTGATTTCTTCTTAACAGTCATTGAAGACCCATTTATTAGATTCACTTCAATTACCATTATTTTATGCCCACACCCATTGTTTCTATACTATGCTTTTTGGAACCTTATCCATTATCATTAGGACAAAAAGAAAAGTTAGCCATTTCTATTAGGATTTTCAAATCATTATTGGCATTTTTCATAGTCTTTGTTTATTAACATGGTCATTGATAATTCTTTCCTCAAGTTCATTTTAGAAGTTAGTTATATTTTATAAACTAATGGATTTTCCTTTGTTGAACTTCACATGTGAGGTTTTTGTAAAGTTGAAAACCTTCTAAACTTCTATAACATCTTGAAATTGCAATTACAAGATCAAACTTAAAACACTTGTGTATGAGTTATTGTTGACCATAAGGTTGTTTTATCATGTTAAGATACTTATCTTAACTTTTAAAACATTGTATAATTATTTCGAATGATGCTAAAACTAAGAGAAGGTTTAATCATATGATTGAGTATTTATGCTTGTAAATGTTATTACCCCAAAGAAGAACGTAAAGGGACATCACAAAAACAATGCTTTAGATGACATGCCAAAGCCATAAAGGAAGGATGCTTAAAGAATTGTCTACCTAAGCATAGGGACATTTGGGTGACCCTTAATATGCTTTTAAAGATAAAGGCAAAGCACTTCAAGATGGTAGGATTTAATCATACTAAAGGCATTTTTTGCGAAGGTAGAAATGAGAAGAGAAAAAGAAAACTAAAGCTCCAACAACCATGAAGGATAACTAATAGGCATGGAATGAAAATAACAAGCATTAAACATAAATAATGAGCATGAGTGAAGTCTTTAAAAATTCCTCTTTTTTTTTTTTTTGTCAAATAAGAAGGTAACACAATGATAGTGGAAAAGCTCACAATGGGAATTAAAACCATTTAATAAGAATGGATGAAATTTAAAAGGCATTGAAAAATCCTTTTAAAAACACTTTAACTAATATATATAAGCTCATGATGGTGGATAAATATGTCAACAATAGAGGTGAATTAATGATTGTAGTAAAAGTGTAATGAAGCATTTTTTTATGATCTCATTTAATGTTGCAAAGGTTCAAGGATTATTGAAAAAGAACATTGGGAAATTAATATTCATACAAAAAATTCAATGGGCATTGAAGTGTGTAAAACTAGTTTTTCTAAAAGCTGCCAAACTGCTCCATTTGTCTTTATCGATTAGTTTGTTACGTTATCATTTACAAGAACCCTCAATTGAAGATAAAAAAAGATATAAAGAACATTTTAAAAGAGTTCTAAAAAGCTAATCCTTGAATTATGCAAACCATCTTAATGTTACTATTTATATTTTGAGTAGAGAAAGCCTAGAGAGTTTGTAACTAATTCTAAGGCTAGTGAAAATAGGTATTTCTTGTGCATAAATTATATTTATTAACTATCTTAAGACTTAAATATTTGCTCACCATCTCTCCTTTACTAAGTGGTTAGAACTTGGTATTATACCTTAACAAAATATCAATGGGTGGGTTGTCTCTTTTCTACCTTCACCAAAAGAGAGAATTGTAAAAGTTGTTTCTTAGTCTATAAAAGGAAAGGTTATTATAGAGCTTGAAAAACAAAAAGTAAAGGGCCTAAGTAGTTGCTTAACGAGTGGTTATAGGTACATTATTAAACTACTATAAATTCTTATCTTAGATTTTTTCCTTCTCTTTCTCATCTCAAAAGTTTTCATTTATAATGTAATTCACCCTCTCCCCATGTTAGGTTGCTTTATTCACAAAGTATAACAATTGGTATCAAAGCCTCGCCTATTTTTCAAGCTTAAGTACAAAAGGGAATACGATGAAATGGTAGCCTAAAATAAGCATGGACAAGAAAGGCAATCAATTATGAGACCTTCATTCTTTAATGGAACTAACTATCAATATTAGAAGGAACTAACTATCAATATTAGAAGGATAAGATGTATTACTTCCTAAGGTTAGAAACCATCAAAATCTAAAGGATTATGGAGAAAGGTCCATACATTCTAATGAAAATGTTTATTGATGGAACTCAAACAAAGAAAAACATTGATGAAATGTCAGAAAAAGAGAAGAAGTAAATTATAAATAATAATAATGCCATCCACATGCTCTTTTGTGTTTTTAGTAGAAAAGAATATAACAAGGTGAGCATGAGTACAACAACCAAAGAAATTTGGAGGCCTTAGAGATTACGCATGAGGATACCAATCAAGTCAAGGAGAATAAAATGAAAATCGTCACTTTCCAATTTGAGACCTTATTGATGAAGCTGGATGACAAAATTTCTAGAATTTATGACTATTTAATTAAAATAGTTAGAGAAATGAAGACTCTAGGAAGATATTTACCAATAAAGAACTTATGAAGAAAGTTCTAAGGTGTCTACCTAAAGAATGGCTTGGCAAGGTCACTATTATTAAGGATTTTAAGCATTTGAAGACCATACCACTTGATAAGCTTTTAAGAAATCTAAATGATTATGAGATGAATATAAATGGAAAAGCTCTATCTCCATTGAAGGAATCAAGGGGAAGAAAATAAGAAGTTACCCTCAAAGGAATCTTTGAACCTTTAAGCTCCTTTAATGAAGAAATGAATGATGAGGATGTGGCTCTTATAACAAATAAATTCAGAAGGATGCTAAAGAAGATGCCTTAAAGGAAAGGTAAAGGGAAGCTTAAGCAAATAGAATGCTACGAATGTGGAAAGCTAGGTCCCATTAAGACTAACTGCCCTAAGACTAACTAAGAAGGAAGAAAAGAAGAAGAAGAAGGCTTGTAAAGCCACTTAGGATGACTCCAAGTGACCTTCGCATGTGAGGTTTTTATAAAGTTGGAAACCTTCCAAACTTTCATAATATCTTAATGTTGCAATTATAAGATCAAAATTAAAACATGTACAAATGAGTTAGATAATTTTGTTAACCCCAACATTGTTTTAGCATGTTAAGACACTTGTTTCAACTTTTAGAGCATTGTATAATTATTTTACATGATCCCAAAACAAAAAGAAGTTCTAACCTTATGATTAAGTATTTATGGTTGTAATTTTTTTTAAATGTTTCACTCCCAAAGAAGGAGATAAAAGTGCATCACAAAGATAATGTGTTGGACTAGGTTGGTTAAACCTAAGTCATGAACTTCTTTTGATCTTGACAATAGAGATTGATAAGTTTTAATGTTTTCATTAAGCGTGGTTTTGCAGTATATAAGATAGTTTTTCAATTGGAAGTTGGATGGAAATCAAAATCTCTAACATTGTGAAGGTCATCGAAATTCACGATGTGTATCCCTTAAATTGCAACTGTAAATCAACTATAAGGATAGATGGAGCTAGGCCAGGAATTCATAGGAAAATTTGCAGCTGTGAGTTAGCTGATGGAAATGAGCTTGAGTCACAGAGGAATTCACGATGGCTATCGCGTCCTATATCGCCACCGCAAATTTCATAGTGACAAAGGAAGCAACCAAAGCCATAACCAGAACACGCCAAGTGTCCAAGGTAACCACTGGATATCAAAAATTACGAAGGCAAATTGCTGGTAGCGCCGCGACTCAAGAAGTTGTAATTTCCTCATCAAACAGAGGAATTCGTAGTCTCAGTCACGCCTAAGGCAAAGGCAATTCGTGACTGTGACTTTTAAGTAGTAGGTAGAATGCAATAACTATTTTTCTTAAACAACTAATGGATGAAGGACACATGGACTAACCATTAGATATAGAACGAGATTTTCTACCGCGATTTCTGTCTCCTCAGTGTAAATTGGAAATTCGCAATTGTGAACTGCTAGTAGCGACTGCAAATTCCTCCTTACAAGCATTTAATGCAAAATCTACCATGCACAACTTGGAGATTTAGGGATAGTTTTAGAGTAACGTCTTTTTGGTGGATGTGAGCTATAAATACTCCACCAAACATATGTAAATGCAAGAGAATTCAATTGATTGTAACCAAACTCTTACCAATTTGCTACTCATTCTTTTAAACTTCTTTAATATGTCATTGATTGTTTGATGTGAGCAATAAACACTATTGTAAATAGGTTGAGAGTTAGCCAAGATTCTAAAACTCTTATAGGAAGTTGAAGTGTAAGCTTAAAAACACTTGTGAGAGGTTTTTTATGTGAGCCTAGAAAACACAAGTTGTAAGGGTTTTTATGTGAGCCATAAACACAAGGTGTATAAGTTTGGTGTGAGCTTGGAAACACTAGTTTAGTTGAGTGAAATACCTAATTGTGTAGAATTGGAGAGTGGACATAGGGTTCGTTAACACCCGAACCACTATAAACCTTTGTGTTGATTCTTTTCATCTCTTTCTTCACTTCTAACTTATTAACTTTATTTTTTAATTTTTAAAACCCTCACTTCTTGGTGCCTTAGGCCAATAAGTGGTATTAGAGCCAAGACTCACTAAAATGCTTAATTATATGATTAAAAATCATGGCACAAGAAGGAATCCATACTCACCTCAAGCCATATTTTTATGAAGTAGACTATACTCATTGGAAGTATAAGATGAAAATCTATCTAGATATGAATGTGGTAGATTTATAGGATATTGTTGTAAAGTAGTGGAAACCACCCACTAAAATAGTAGATGGAAATGAGAAGCTAGTCCTTAGAGAGGAATGGGTTGAAGCATATAGAAGATCCAATAGCAGAAATAAAGGATTCATGGCAATCCTTCTAAGCTCTCTTTCAAGAGAAAAAATTGAAAGGGTCTAACATTGCCTTACTGCTCATGATATTTGAAAGGCTTTGGAGAACTATCATAAGGGCATCACCTTGGTGAAATCTAGCAGACTCAAAATGTACGTGACAGAGTAGGGGCTATTCATGATGACGGAGGAAGAAAGCATAACAGATATGACAAATCAACTCCTTATTATTGTCACCAACATGAAGAAGTTTAGGAAGGTTCTCACCAACCATGAGGTAAATTCTGAAATTTTAAAATCTTTACCTCTTGAAAAATTTGGTGTTAAAGTGTGTAGTATCCAAGAATTCAACCCCTAGATAGGGAAAGTGCCAACAGATGTCTTAATACGCAAACTCTTGACTCATGAGTTGGCCTTAAAGGATGAAGAAATGAAGAGAATGAGGGGTCAAGGAGAAGAATCAAAAAAATAAGAAAGGAAGACCTTAGTACTTAAATCCTCATCTTAGGAGAAGGAAGTGAAAGTTGCCTTAAGTGAAGAGGAGAGTGACAAAGAGGAGGAGGAACTTGCAATGCTTTCTAGAAGAACTAAGGAGCTGATTAGAAGAAGGAAAGAAAAAAGAAACTTGAAGAAAGCAACTCCACTCCCAAAGAGAGATCAAATGATGTCACTTGTTATGAATGTGGCAAGTAAGGCCATATCAAATATGATTGCCCCAAGTTAAAAAAGAAGAAGAAAGGGGGTACAAATAAAAGAAAGAGCTTCAAAGCAACTTGAGATGATAACTCAGTGAATGAGATGAAGACAAAGAGGTTACAAACCTTTGCTTTATGGCTCAAGAGGATTCAACTAATGAGGTAGACTCTTCACCTTACTCTTATTTTGAATTAGATGATGTGGATGATGAGCTTTTAGAAGCTCTCACCATGAAATGTGACAAGTATAAGTAACAAATGAAAACTTACAAAAAGAAGTGCACTAAATTAGAGGATGAATTTAAATCCCTAAATAGTATTGTAAGTGAATTGAGGGCCTTAAATAAAGAACTTAAAAAGTCTATGGAGAATCTTTCCAAGTCATCTTCATCTCCAATTTCGTTAAAAAAAGAGAATAACTCTTTGAAAGGAGAAGTCATTAAGCTTAGAAACTCTATTTCTAAGTTTCATAAGGGTAAAGAAGCTTTGGACACACTCGTAGTATTACAAAGACCTCCCTTAATTAGGCATGGTATAGGCTTTAATAGAGATTTTTCTTCTACACCTTCATCCATAACTTTCATCAAGCCCTTAACACCTTAAACTTCAAGTATTGAGGTTATTGGAAAGAAAAGTGACTAAGCCACTAAACCTTCATTGCCTAGGGGCAATGGAAAGGTGTAACAAGGCCTTAAGCCTATTTCTAAGAAGGTTAACCATGCATACATGTACAATAAAAGGCATGTTAATTCTAACACACACAGAAAATTCACACCTACACCCATTCATACATGTTCATACTCTTACACACATCATGTTGGTATGAGAAAACCCCCCACTCATACCAAGGCAATGCATAGGAGAAAGACGTATAAGTCTAAACTCTAATGTCATTGTTGTATGAGGTATGGACACATAAATGTTTATTGTTTCATATGGAAGGTTCACCTCAAGTTGGAGGAACTTCAAAACCTAACCCCCAAGGACCCAAGTATGCTTCGGTACCAAAATAAAGATGATTTATTTGTGTTGTGTAGGGGTGTTTGGCAGCCACCAATAAAGCAAATGATTGGCATGTAGATAATGGATGCTCAAAGCATATGACAGGTAATAAAAAGCTATTCATGACCTTAAAGGAAAAAGAAGGTGGCAATGTCACATTTGATAATAATGCCAAGGGTACCACAATTGGTATTGGGACCATTGGTAAGAATAGTTTTTCTTTAATTAATGATGTTTTACTTATTGATGGCTTACAACATAATTTGCTTAGTGAAAGTCAATTTTGTGACAAAAGTTATAAAGTCACTTTTGACCCTAGAGAATGTCGAATTACCACTTTAATGGATAAAAATATAGTTTTTAAGGGTAAAAGGAAAGGCAATATTAATCTAATTGACTTAGACAATTTGGCTAACCAATCTTTTAAGTATCTTGCGTCTCTTAGTAATGAAGCTTGGCTATGGCATAGAAGGCTTGGACATGCTAGCATGGAGCTCTTGTAAAGCTTATCAAAAGGAAAGCTAGTGGAAGTCTTCCAAACCTAAAGTTTTCGAGAGACATGACATGCGGTTCTTGCCAAATGGGGAAGCAACATCAATCTTCCTTCAAAGCAAAGAATGTTATGACTTTGAGAAATTGGAATTGGAGCACACTACAAGAGAGGAAGACAAGCATAATGATGAGAAAAATCATCAAGAGTAGGTAAAGAACCACAACATTAATAAGAAGAATTGCCAAGTCAAGATCCACCTAAGGATTAGAGATTCTCCAAGCATCACCCTAAATATTTAATCATTAGTGAAACTTTAAAGGGTATAAGTACTAGATCTCAACTTAACTGTTTAGATAATAATCTTGCCTTTATTTCTTAATTTGAGTCAAAATTTGTTGATGAGGCTCTTGATGATAAGAGTTAGGTGATTGCTATACAAGAGAAACTCAACCAATTTAAGAGAAATAATGTGCGGGATCTTATTCCTAGGCTTAAGAAATACTCAATTATAGGTTGCAAATGGGTGTTTAGGAACAAGTTAGATGAGCAAGGGTTCATCACTAAGAATAAGGCTAGATTAGTTGCAAAAGGTTACAACTAAGAGAAAGGCATAAACTATGATGAAACATATGCCCTCGTAGCAAGGTTATAGGCCATTAGGATTCTTTTGGCTTATACATGTCATATGAATTTTAAACTTTTTCAAATGGATGTCAAGAGTGTTTTTCTAAATGGTGTCATTGAGGAAGAAGTGTATGTTGAACAACCTCATGGTTTTGAATCTCATAGTTTTCTAAATTATGTTTTTAAATTGAATAGAGCCTTATATGGTTTGAAACAAGCTCTAAGAGATTGGTATGAAAGGCTTAGATCTTTTTTTTTTTTGAAAAATGATTTTGGAGGAAGGTTGACACAACATTGTTTGTAAAAAGGCATAATCATGATACACTAATAGTATAAATTTATGTTAATGATATCATTTTTTGTGTTACTAATGAATCTCTATGTGAGGACTTTGCTAAATGTATGACTAGGGAATTCGAGGTGAGTATGATAGAAGAGCCCAAGTTTTTCCTTGGTCTACAAATCAAGCAAACCAAAGAAGGGATCTTCATCAACCAAACCAAATACACAAAGGACATTCTCAAGAAATTTGGCATGGATGAATATAAAGTAGCAAAAACACTTATGAGTAGTACCATCAATTGGACAAGGATGAATCAGGTAAGATGGTTGATGAAAAGAGATATCAAAGTATGATCGATTCTCTACTTTATCTTACCGTTTCTAGACCTGATATAATGTTCATTGCATGCACGTGTGCTAGGTTTCAATCTTGTCCTAAAGAATTACATTTGAATGTTGTCAAAAGAATTTTCAAATATTTACATGGCACATTGAATTTAGGGTTATGGTATCCTAGAGATTCTTCATTTCGTCTCATAGGTTACTCAAATGCAAATTATATTGGTAGTCTTGTAGATAGAAAGAGCACTTCCAAAACTTGCCAATTTATAGGAGAATGTTTAGTGTCTTGGTTTCGCAAGAAGCAAGTTTCAGTTGCTTTATCCACCGTCGAAGCTGAGAATGTTGCTGCGAGTTATTATTGTACCCAAGTCATTTGGATGAAAAAATAATTAAAGGATTATGGCAAAGTTGTTGATTACATTTCCATCAAATGTGACAACACAAGTGCAATTAATCTTTTAAAAAATCCCATCCAACATTCTAGGAGCAAACATATTGATAGTAGGCATCACTTTCTTAGAGATCATATCCAAAATGGTGATGTTGTGTTAGAGTTTATAGACATAAATCATCAACTTGCAGACATTTTCACTAAACCTCTCAATGAAGAAAGGATAAACATCATTAAAAGAGAATTGAGAATGCTTGATGGAACCTCCTTAAAGTGAAAATTTAGGATCATTTTACATGTTGCATTATTCCATGATTGAATGATTTCCTTGTGATGTGTATGATGTTTATTCTTTTAGATGTCTTAATTTCATGTGCAATTATGCTTTTCAATGCCAACTTACATGAATTAAACATCAAAATATCAAAGTGGATCACAATGTTAGATGTCAAGTCTTAAAATCTCATAGTTATCATTTTCCTTGTAATTTGTGGCCAATATTATGTGATTCACGGTCGCGAATTACAAGTACTCATCTTTTCGACCGACAACCATCAATTTGCGGTAGTGAAATTCATTCCTTACTGTGAATTTGTTCAAATTTCAAAACTTTTGATTGTTGAACACGTCATTTCCTAATATTTTTGTCTATTACTCACATTTTTCAAAATTAGAGGTCCTGACTTTTAGATCGCAGTCACGAATTTGGGTAACTACCACACATTTAAGTGATTTGATTGGCAACAATTGTGTTTCTTCATTTAATTCTTTTCTGACCATTTTTAGTTATTTTCACATCCTTTCTTGACTTATATAAACCCCCTAAATAGTGATTCATATCACTCTTACTAAGTTATCCCTATCCATACTCTTTTTTACTCTCAAATCTTTAAATCTTCCTTTAACTCATAAATGGGCCCCAAGAAAGATTTAAGAGCATAAAAGGGAAAGGTAATAGCACAACCTTTTGGAACCCAACTCTACACCAAATGAAAGGGATTACAAAAGAAGAGAAAGATCACTACAAAGCAAATGCCTCCAAAATCATCCTTCCAAACAAAATCTGTTTTACCTTTCTCCTTGCGTCGTTGGGAATCAATGACGAGATCTATTCATTTCTTTCAAACCTGGGGTGGAATAAATTTATATTTCATGACAAGCCCAGATATGATGAAATCGTGCGAGAGTTCATGTGTGTCGTGACTCTAAATCGAAGAGGCGAATCTCTTGTCGACCAATACATGTTAGTATTTTGTGTTTTTCAGCACCGTTATTTCATCACCTTTGAACAATTATCCAATCTTTTCAACCTTTATGTTGGAGATGACATTCCAATCATGATTTCCATTCTTAATGTTAGTTATTTTGAGTTTTGGTTTGAGATTTTCATCGAGACCAAACATGATCACAAAACTTCCTTACCCAAATACATTTGAACCCTACCTTTTTGGTTACTTCATTGTATCATCACCTTATCCGTTAATGCAAGAGGGGATGGTAATGAAAAAGTATCCCAAAAGGATCTTGCTTTCCTTTTCTGCCATGTCAAAAACAAGCTTATACAAACTGGCTGATATCTTATGGATTAACTAATTCATATGAGCACCAAACCTAAGAGTCAATTTCTTCTCCCTTCTCATGTTACTGTCATTTACAAACATGTTGGTGCTCTTAATGAGAAAAATGAAAATTCCTCACTACGAAGCTTTTTCCCTCTTAAAACTGTTGGACCTCACTTATCTCATCAATGCCAAAACTATTCACCTTGATTCTTATACTTATACTTTGGGTGCTTTTGGAGCAAAAAGGTTGGAAACATCCTGAGCCTCCAAAAGAAAAATGCTTGTCATTGAAGAAGAACATCCTAAGCCTTCAAAAGAAAAATGCTTATCATTGAAGAAGGAGAACAACTAGTCCTACCTCCTTAACCAAAACCTAAGTCCAAAATCTCTCTTGCCACCATCAACCAAAATTTGGACAAGGTGATTAGGATGCTCAAGAGAAGATTTCTCCTCCTTTCCCACCTACACAGTGACTTGATGGATTTACAAGAGAAAGTCATACTCCTTCCTACCATCTTTTAGACTTTACAGATTAGGAGGACACACCAGAAGAGGAAGACAATTAAGAGATTGAGGTGGGTGATGGAGCTGAGGGAGAAGGAGATAATGAAGAACAAGATGATTCTAAAGATGATGACAGTTCTCCTATCTTTTAGATTGTCTTTAGGATTTCTATTTTTCTTTCTCTATTATGTTTTTAAATTTCTTGATGTAAACACTATTGATCCCACAATTTATAAATAAATAAACGTGCTTGATTTGCAATTCTGTCTCATATGCTATATGATTGCAATTTTTTATGTTATGTGATTGCATTTCTTATGAGCTATTATTTGTTTTTTATAATCATTTTCTCTCACCTTTATGCATTTCATCTACTCTTCCATATTTACCCTCTTTTTGATCTTGCCTAAGGGGAGAGTGAAGTATCAAGAGAAAACAAGTAATGCAGAAAAGCATAAATTGAGGGGGAACATTTTTTTAAAAACTTAGAGTACTTAGAATTTTTCTTTGATCATTGACTAGAATTTTTTTAAGTATTCATTAATCATTTCATTATTGACCATCCCAATTTCATAACTCATGCATTTGATTTTCCTTGAGATCAATCTAAGTTGTCAAAATCAAAAAGAGGGAGATTATTGGACTAGGTTGGTTAAACCTAAGTCATGAACCTCTTTTAATCTTAACAATAGAGATTGATCAGTTTTAATGTTTTCATTAAGTGATGTTTTGCACTTTATAAGATAGTTTTCCCATTAAAAGTTGGATGGAAATCAAAATCTCTAACATTGTGATGGTCATCCAAATTCACGGTATGTAACCCTTAAATTGCGACTATGAATCAACTCTAAGGATAGATGAAGCTAGGCCAGATGAACTCATAGGCGAATTTGTAGCCGTGACTTAGAAGAAGGAAATGAGCTTGAGTCATTAAGGAATTCACAGTGGCTATCGCATCCTAGGTCGCAACCATAAATTTCATAGTGACAACATTGAGAACCAAAGCCACAACCATAACATGCCAAGTGTCCAAGGTAACCGTTGGATATCAAAAATCGCGAGGGCAAATTAATGGTCGAGATCACAACTCAAGAATTTGTAATTTCCTCATCAAATAGAGGAATTTACGGTCTCAACCACACCCAAGGTAAAGACAACTTGTGATCGCGACTTTTAAGTAGCAGGTATAACACAACGGCTATTTTTCATGGACAACCAATGGATGAAGGACACGTGGACTAGCCGTTAGATACAAAATGAGGTTTTCTATCCCAATTTATGACTCCTCAGTGCAAGTTAGAAATTCTAGCAACCGTGAATTCTGCCTATCAAGCATTTAATACAAAAATTTGCTTAGCACAACTTAGAGATTTAGGGATAGTTTAAGAATAACATCTCTTTGGTGGATGTGTCCTATAAATACTCCATTAAACATATGTAAATACAAGAGAATTCAATTGATTGTAACCAAACTCTTGCCAATTTGCTACTCATTCTTTTACACTTCTTGAATGCGTTATTGATTGTTTGGTGTGTGCAATAAACACCATTGTAAGTAGGTTGAGAGTTAGCCTTGATTCTAAAACTCTTATTGGAGGTTAAAGTGTGAGCCCAAAAACACTTGTGAGAGCTTTTTTATGTGAGGTTAGAAAACACAAGTTGTAAGGGTTTTTGTGTGAGCCATAAATACAAGGTGTATAAGTTTGGTGTAAGCTTAGAAACACCAGTTTAGTTGAGTGAAATCCCAATTGTGTAGAATTGGAGAGTGGACGTAAGGTTCGTTAACACCCGAACCACTATAAACTTTTGTTTTGATTTTTCTCATCTCTTTCGTCACTTCCCAAACTCATTAAACTTTTTTTTTAATTTTTAATTAGACACCAATTCAACTCCTTACTTGGTGCCCTAGGCCAACACAGTGTTTTAGAAGACATCCCAAAGCCATAAGGGAATGATGCTTAAAGAATTGCCTACCTATGCAAAAGGACATTTGGTTGATCCTTTGTACGCTTTTAAAGATAAAGGTAAAACATCTCAAGATGGCAAGATTTGAGCATGCTTAAGGCATTTAATGTAAAGGCAAAAATGAGAGCAGGAAGTAAAGACTAAAGCTCGAATAACCATAAAGGATAACTGATAGCCATGGAAGGATAATAACAAGTATTCAAGATAACAAGCATGGGAGAAGTCTTCAAGAATTCCTCATTTCTTTTTGTCAAACATGAAGGTAACATAATAACTATGGAGAAGCTTATAATAGGTAATGAAAGCATTCAATAAGCATGGATGAAATTCAAAAGGTATTGAAAAATCTTTTTGGAAGTACCTTAACTAATTTATGTAAGCAAACGATGATGGACAAATATGTTAACAATCGTGAAGTTGGATTAATGACTATGGCAAAAGTTCAATAAGGCATCTTTTAATGATCTCAACGAACATTATAAAGGCTCAATGGGCATTGAAAATGAGCATCGAGTATTCAATGAACATGGAAATAATTCAATAAGAATTAAAGTGTGCAATGACTAATTTTTCTAAAAGCTGCCAAACTGCTCCATTTATCTTTACCAACTAGGTTTTTAGGTTATCATATATGAAGAACATTTTGGAAGAGTCTTAAAAAGCTTCTCCTTGAATTATGCAAACAATCTTGGTGTCATTATTTGTATTTTAAGTTTATAATTAACTTTAAGGTTAGTGAGAGTAGGTTTTTCTTATGTATTAGTTGTATTTATTGCTTATCTTGAGACTTAGACACTTACTTACCATCTTCTTTGCTAAGTTGTTAGAGGTTGATATTGTGCCTTAGAAAATATTGAGGGATGGGTTATTTTTTTTTTCTACCTCTACTAAAAGAGAGAATTATAAAGATTTTTCCTTAGCCTATAAAAGGAAAAGTTATTCTTGAGCGTGCAAAAAGAAAAGTAAAATGCCTAAGTGGTTACTTAGGGAGTGGATGTAGGTATATTGATAAAACATCTTAAATTATTATATTTGATTTCTCTTTCTCTTACTCATCTCAAAAACTTTCATTTGTAAACCAATTCACCTCCTTATTAGGTTCCTTCCTCACAAAGTCTAACAATTGATATCAAAGCCTCACCTCTTTTTGAAGCTAAAGTATAAAAGGAATATGATTAAATGATAGTCTAAAATGAGCATGGACCAAAAGGGTAATCAGTTGTGAGATCTCCATGTTCAATGGAACTAACTATCAATATTAAAGGAATAAGATATATTACTTTTTAAGGTTAGAATCCATCAAACTTTAGAGGATTATAGAGCAAGTTCCATTAAAGAAAAACAAACATTGATGAAAAGTTATAAAAAGAGAAAAAGCAATTTGTAAATAACAATAATGCCATCCATATGCTCTTTCATGTGTTGAGTAAAAGAAATATAATAAGATGAGCATGAAGATAATAATTAAAGGAAATTGGGAGGACTTTGAGATTACGCATGCGGGTATAAATTAAGTCAAACCTTTTAAGCTTTGATAATAAAGAAATGAATGATGTGGATATGGCTTTTATAATGAATCAATTCAAAAGGTTGTTGAAGAAGATGTCTTAAGGAAAGGTAATATGCAGATTGAGCAAATGGAATGCTATAGACGTGAGAAGTTATGTCACATTAAGACTAACTACCCTAAGACTAACTGAGAAGAAATAAAAGAACAAGAAAAAAAAAAAGAAGAAGAAGAAGGCATGTAAAGCCACTTGGGATGACTCAAACTCCTTTGAGTAAAGTCAATCTAAAAAAGAGTAATGAAGAACAAAAAGGTAAAAAGCAAATTTATGCAAAGTGGTAATTGAAGGAAGCTTTACGTATGAGGTACAACTAAATCCTTAAGACAGTTATTTGGATGAAGATGAATTAGAGCTTAAAAATATGTTTACTATAAAAAAATCTTATAGAAGCCTTAAAATCATCAACAATGATCTTAATAAGAGTTTGAAAGAAATAAATTTTAAAAGCAGAATTGATAGAATTGAAAAAAAGTTGTTGTGCTTTGAAAATGGAAATTAAGGCTTTTATTATTGAGAAAAAATTTTGTGAAATTCTATTTTTTTCAAAATAAGAGTCTTAAAAAGAAAACTTTGAGTTTAAAAAAGTCTCTTATTTGTTTTACTAAAGGCAAAGAAAAATCAAATTTGATTTTGAGCTTCCAAAAAATTTTAAGAAAGAAACATGGCTTAAGCTTTAATTATTCTAAAGCCTCCAACTCCAAAACCAAATTTGTGAAAGATTTCTCTAAAGCTAAATATCGCCCCTTATCATCTATGACACATATGCATAGCTCAAAATGCTCACATTCTCATGCATAAAAGGCTAAGGCCAAACATAACTTCATTTACAAGTCTTTAAGACTAAGGCCTAATAAGGGTACACATGTCCCTCTCATTCTTATGTCTCAACCTATAAAGAAGTCATCTCATGACCTCTCTATTTATGGACTCAGAAAAGCATTCATATGATAATACTTTTATTATGAAAAATTTAGTTATAAGGCATACGTTTGTTATGCTAGGCTGAATGACAAAAATCTTACTCCTAACACCTATGAATCCAAAAGAAAATGAATACAAAAGAAAGTTTGAATTATAAGTTAGAAACTCCTTCATGCAACATTTGAAATGGAGAATCCAAAGGTAAAGCAATTATATCAAAGAAGAGATAAAGCTCTAAATGTTAAGTCATATATGAAGTATAATGTATCCCTTCCCCCCTCAAGATTTATCTTAGATATATATGGATAATCACAAGGGGAGTTGTTATACACTCTTTATTTGGACAAAATTCTTAGCATATGCAACATTTTAGTGTTAACTTCTTTCTCTTACTGATCATTGACTTGTATATTGTGGTTGTTTATATAGCCCTAATGCTTTATTTAAAAATTATTTATATGCCATAGATATTTCATAGGAAGAGGCAATGAGAAAAGGGATGATTTTTATTGTCGACGAATTTTTTTATCAATATTTGGTATTTTTTTAATAATTTATAGTTTTATATTTGTATTTTAGATTTTTGTAGTTCATGGATTTCTTCTTGGATTTAACAATTGACATCTAGTCTTTTGTAGTTTAGGATTTACTTTTAGATATGTATCTACCTTAAAAAATTCAAAGAATGGAAACTTGCTTATAAGGGATATATCATTTTTTTAGTGTTTTTTTTATCCTTTTTTTTTTTTTGTCATGATGATAAAAAAGGGGAGAATTTTTTAGATATTGATAAAATACCTTTTTATTTTATCAAGCATTTTAGCTTTGTCATCATTCAATAAAGGGAAGATTATGGCCCTCAAGATTGTACTAGCATGTTAAGACACTTATCTTAATTTGTAGAGTATTGTATAGTTGTTTTGAATGATCTCAAAACTAAGAAAAAAACTAACCTTATAATTAAGCATATGTGCTTGTAAATTTTGTTAAAGATTAACTCTTAAAAAAAAGATAAAGGCACACCTCAAAGATAATGTTTTAGAAGACATGCCAAAACCATAAAGGAAAGATGCTTGAAGAGTTATCTACTTAAGCATGAAAAATTTTGGTTGACCCATCTTTAATATGCTTTTAAAGACAGAGGCAAAGTATCTTAAGACCACAGGGTTGAACATATTGAAGACATTTAGTGCAAAGCAAGAAATAAGAAGAGAAGGAGAAGGCTAAAACTTTAATGATAATGGAAGATAGATAACAAGCATGGAAGAAAAATAATGAGTGATAAGATAAATAACAAGTAAGAGAGAAATCTTCAAGAATTCCTCATTTCTTTATGTCAAACACGAAGGTAACATGATGAACATGGAATGAAAAAGCTCACTATGAGCATTAAAACATCCAATAAGCATGGATGAAATTCAACAAACATTGAAAAATCCTTCAAAAAAGACCTTAACTAACTTATGTATGCCAATAATGATGGATAAATATGTTAGTTACTGTAGAGTTAGATTAATGATCATGGAAAAAGTTCAATAGGGTGTTTTCTGATGATCTTAATTAGTATTGCAAAGGCTCAATAGACATTAGAAAGGAATATTGAGAATTTAATGATTGTGGAAAAAATTCAATAGGTGTTGAAATATGCAAAGGGTATTTTTTCTAAAGCCATCAAACTTCCCCATCTATCTCTATTGACTAGTTTTTTTTTTTTTTTTTTTATCATATATAAGAAACCTCATTTAAAGATAATAAGATATGAAGAACATTTTGAAAGTCTTAAATATCTTATCCTTGAATTATGCAAACCATCTTAGTATTGCTATTTGTATTTTGGATAGAGAAAGCCTAGAAAGTTTGTTACTAACTTTTAGATTAGTGAGAGTAGGTTTTCCTTATCAACTAATTATATTTGGTATTTATCTTGAGACTTTGGCACTCGCTTAGGATCTCTCTTTTATTAAGTGGTTAAAGGTAAGTATTGTGCCTTGAAAAATATCAAGGGGTATATTGTCTCTGTTATACCTTCACCAGAAGAGAGAATTATAAAGGTTCTTCCTTAACCTATAAAAGGAAAGATTATTTTTAGCTTAAAAAAAGTAAAAGTCCTAAGTGATTACTTAAGAAGTGAATATAGGTACATTGTTGAACCATTATAAATTATTGTATTGATTTTTCCTTTTTCTCTTCATCTTAAAAGTTTTCATTTATAATCTAATTTACCTTTCCTCTTGGGTTGCCTTCCTCACAAAGTCTAACAAATTTAACCCTTTATTTATAATCATCAAAATGAGAATTAAAACTTATAAGGTTTAATATGACTATTAGCATAACAACAAGAGTAGAAGATCACTTAACAATTATTATAAAAAGCTTACAGATAATGTCGTAGAACTTATGTGAAAAGAATCAAATCATAATAAGTGTGAAAGGTGTCTTAACATTTTCTAAAAGATACAACGAATGTGGGACTTTAACCATGATGATGGAAAAAAATCTTCTAGATAAGCCCATAAAGTATGTGCAAAATTGACATAGCCCAACAACTATTGCAAGCAAACAACTACTAGTGTAAGATTCCTCAACGGGCATAGAAGTATCACAATGACTATTATGAAAAAATTAGAAATAGTAACCAATGACCATTGAAGCAAAATGTTAAGATTGTTAATCACTCAACAATTATGGCTTACCTATCAAAGGATTGTTGATGGGGTGATAATAACTATTTTGATAGTTCTGATCATTTTTAACTATGTGAGTACGTACTAGTTTTCTTTTAATAACTATATATTCAGAGATCAACAACAAATATAAAAAAAGATGAAAGACTAAGAAAAAGATATATTTTAAGCATGAGTGTTGTGTGAATATTTTATGAAAGCTTATGTGTAACATCCCTAACCGTGGTGTTAGCTTGAGGTGCTTCATACATATAGGTGTTAGTTTAAGATGCTTCGAGACTAGCTTTGGAATCCCACATCAAAAATTAATAAGAAAGTTTAGTAGCATATATAGGATTAGGCTCAATTATTCTAGTAACCTGGCTTAACCATTTAGACTGCGTGGCTGTTATTTATAGGATACATAGGATAATTAGGTCCACACTGATATAATTAGTATCGGAGTTGCCATAGATAAAAAATTTACACGTAATTGGTGGGCCTATGAGAAAAAGGGTTGCTTGTGATTAGAGATAAGGTATAGCCATCTGAGACACTAGTGAATCACAATACCAAGAGGCAACGTAGTTAGCAACCTAGTGGCATGAGACCAATTATAAGTAAAGTTATGACAAGAATGTCACGAGTTCAATGAGGGAAGATTTAAGGTGTCAGTTTGAGGTGTTTTTTACTTAGTTAGCTTGAGGTACCTGGGTTAGGTCACATGTTTTGGTCGTTACTTACAAGTTATAAAAGATAATTAAGTTCAAGCTATTACATTATGTGAGTGATCTTTTGAAGAAAGAGAAGTTGTTGTAAAAACTACCTTAGCAAGTTCTACCTTAAGTTCCATTAATAAAGCTTAATTTTCTCTTTTTTAATGGAGTAGTTGAGTGTTAAAGAGTGAACAATACTTAAAATTTTTAAGTAAGAATTATTTCTTAATTTAAAAAGTTAAAAACTAAATTTTTGTGAAAATTTAAGATAATACAGGTAAATCTATCTTGGGTAGGTATAAGCACCAAAATTAAAGCAAAGTTACGCTCAAACAAGTGAAATCTTGTTTGCGCCTCCATCTTTTTATCGATCAATGAGAGATAGAAAGGAAGGCATCATACATTAGTATTAACACTAAATTATGGCTTATACTTATATCAATGAGGGATTTTTTATGCCTCATGCAAGATTAAAGCCCTTTTTCCAATTTTGGTGGTCAATGGGGGACCAAGGTGGGATAGTACATTAGTTTCATCCCTAATGGAATGTGGAGTCATCACCTAACTTTGGGTGGGACAAGAATCCAAGCAAAAATGAAATTTAAACCTATCTAAGTCATTTAAAAGGCTCAATTCATTTTCACCCCATCAAAGATCGAGTTTGAAAATTGGGTACGGTTTGGGGAAGAGGTAAGGCACCCCTAAATCGCCTGAATTTAGGAATTCAACCTTCAAGCATCTTTGGTTTACTTTTTACCATTTTATCCTTGTTATTAATTAATATGGTTAACGCCCCTAAACATGTTTCTAGTGCGTCTAATTAAACACATCATCATCAAGGCATCATAATCACATTACAGGGATGAGGACATGTAATATTAAATGGGGAGGTCATGCATATCAACTAATTGCAATCATGCATAATTGTGCATAATGTGACTTATCATATCCCCTCCACCACCTACACAAAGGATATACATGTTAGTTACTACTAAAGAAAAGACAGTGGAACTAACAAAGTGAAATAAAAAGTCAAAGTAAAGGATGCCACCTAGTCTCTAAGTCAGGGGAAACTACATAAAATATAAGTCTAAAATGACATTCCAACATCACATGAATCACAAAATATCAATGATAATAACAAATAAGGAACAAACATATAAATCATGGGATATGAAAATCATAAATATGCAATGCAAATATACGTTAGAGGATATTAAAAGCCTTAGGCAAAACCTTAGTAAATGGGATTCTAGGTTTATTGAACCCTCTTTTATGGTGCTCATAAAGAGCTAAGAGTCCATAAACACCACCATTTGGAGGCTAGGATGTTAATCAAGAAAGAATGATCACAAGGCACAAACTCTTGTATTATGTATTATAGAAAATTTTTAAAAAAAAAGAAGAAAAGATCACTAAGTATTAAACTTTCTCCTTTAATTTAATCACATGTTCACCCAAAAAAAAATTGAATGAAGTGAGTTAGTTAAGAAGCTAATCATCCCTTTCCATGGTGATGATGATGAATATAAAACTACCAAAACTAAAATAATGACAATACTAATGAGACTCTCAAGGTCATTGGGATGATAAATCCTTCACTTGGTTATAGCTAAAATAGTACTAAAATAGAAAATGCATCATACTTTAGTATGTAAACAAAGAAAAGAAAGCAAAGTTAGAGCATAAAAATCACAAAACATCAGTCAAACTTGATCCTAACTCCATTTTTTGAATAAATAGGGGTACTAGATTGTAAAACCTACTTTTATTCTATCAATGGAACTCCCAAGACACTTAAAAGAAAGCGTCAAGAAGAAAGAAAAAGGTTTTACAATATGTTTACAGATAAAAAGGGTTGTACAAACCAATGAGCAATTTGTACAACCTTCTAAATGATCTATAAAGACTATTATAAGTCTATACAGCCCACTTAGAGTACGTTTTTCAAAAAAAAAGAAAAGAAATGGAGAAGAGGAGAGGTGGAATAGGGATTCTTTAAATGCTTCTTGATGTTGTTCTTGCCCATAATGGCACTATGTTTTGATGTTGTCCTCTAAAATGCAATGGGAAGTGTGTAAATTCACATGAAAGAGTCTTCAAACCTTTGGTAGAGATTTTGATAGAGTAACACTAGAGTTTTCAAACCTTTCCCTCTCCCTTTAAATGGGGGGTATTTATAGAGGGTGAGAGATAAACTAAAGCTAAAATAACTTTGGTTGCATCTCATTCACGAAACATAATAAATAAGGGCCATAAAGCTTTTAGAATTAGGGTTCATAGTGGTTCGTACAACTCATTATGTTAGTTGTATAACATAGGGGTTTGCAAAGGATAAGTTTCCAAAAGGTTCTTCTAGCTATGGTATGTTACTTAGCTATACAGCTAAGTAGAGGGCTAAAAAGCCAAGTAAATTGGTTGTACAACAATATAAACAATGGTTGGGATAATTGGGTTTTAGGCCTTAATAGGTTTGGGCTTAGTTTAAGGTTTGATCCAAGGCTTCTCAAGACCTTTGTTCTTCTTTCTGTGTAACTTCCCCTTATATTATAGTGAATAATTCTAATAGTTTTCATCATTCGGCTTGCATCTTGGGCTCATAATCTAATGCTCATAGTAGGCTTTTAATAGTGCTTGAAGAATGTCAATGAAAGGCTGTTAATGGTGCTTGAAAAATTTGCTAGTATTAACACCTGAATGATACCCAAAAATTTACTCACTTGTAAAAGGATTGAATAACACTTGCAAGTTATTTAGTAATGGAACTCTATAATGGCATTTGGAAGAGAGAAGATATGCCAAGTTTAGGCCAAACATTTATAAACCATAATGTAAGAGTACTAGATTCATTTTTTATATTTGAAATTTTAATTATTTGGCATTACTCTATTTACTTCTTTCTAGAGCATCTTAAAACAAAAAATATAAAATGTATAATTTTTGTAATGAGAATCTCACTTAGCCAAGCTTTACAAAATGATTAACTTTTTAGAAAACTAGCACAACAATTCATTATTAAGTCTTTTTAATTTAGTTAGTTGCTAATTCACATATTATGCAAATTATAATATAAAAAATTTATAAAATAATTAAAATATTTTTCATTTTTTTATATATAGGAATATCGAAATAAATATTTTTAAAATTATTTTATATTTTTATCATTTAATTTAGATAAATAATTATTTTTTATTTCTTTTAAAATATATTTTTACTTTCATTCTATATATTATATTTCTTTTATATATTATTTTAATTAGCTATTTTATAGTTTTTTAATTAATTAATATAATATAACAATAGTATATTGTCATTAGTTACTTATTTTTTGAGATATAATTTGACAAATAGTAAAAGTTCATCATAAATAATTTTTGCAATTAACTTGATAAATGAAAAATACTAATTATAAATAATTTTAAAAATTATATATATATATATATATATATATATATATATATATATATATATATATCTATATATATATATCTATATCTCTATATATGTCTCTCTGTGTGTATTTGTGTGTGTGTGTCTGTGTGTCTGGGTGTATT